>JAFIDM010009582.1:81390-92988 GCA_023159025.1 Thereuonema tuberculata
TTTCTCAAACACTACAAAGACACTGATGTAATGAAACAGAAAGAAGGATAACAAAGGATATAAATAAGAGAAGCCCTTCAGTAAGATTTTTTTTAATGGCATGCGGTATAGATAAATTCAAGTTTAAAAAGTGAGAGAAAGAAGTCCCAGGAAAGGAGACTTCAGAGTAATAAGAAAATAAAACGTATTTATAAAATAAAACAGAAATCAGACAGAATCTGACGGAGATATCAACTCATATTTCTTTTCAACACTATCAGTGACAGTAACGGTGATGTTTTCTACCAATCCCACTTCGTGTAAGATAGGAATTGACAGAAGACCGGAACTCTAATTTGTACCCACCTGTGCTAGTCCTTTCCTTCCAATAAGGTGTAACTCATATATGTCTGACTTATAGTTTTGGTTCTGGAGGTGCTGACGGATGGATGTACAGAATCTGAAGCAAAATAAAGAAATGACTTGAAATTAAATATGAAGTTAAAAATAACAGAATTGACAAATAAATAAATCAATAGATTAGATAAAACACAAATCGAACATAAATAAGTTTTAATTATTTACTTTTAAAAAAATTATTTACTTTTGTTTGAATTAAATAAGTAGATAAAGAAATTGAGTGCGAAAATGAAAATAAACAGAATTCTAAAATGAGTGGATAAATAAATAAATAAATGGTTGGTTGGTTTTAATTGATAAGTTTTATGATGGTCAGACTTCATCACAGATTTTTGTAAAATTGCTTTTTAACTAATGAATTAAATGAAAAGTAGTGTTGTGTAGTCATAATTCACCGTATGAGGCTGTAATGTAATTTTTGATCTTTCTAATTTATGCAGCTTTATGACTACTTAGAAAACATATTGTCACTTATTTAAATTAGAAAATAGTTGAAGTTATAATAATAAATAACTTATTATTTCAGCGTTTAACAACATTAGCTACAGGTTTTAAATATTGTCAAATTATGATCCCGAGTCTCTCTCTGTCATCGGTGGAGTTTGGCTGGCTGATGAGTCCTTAAAAGTTCGAAACGGTCCGTCCCAGTCTCTTCCTGGTGACAGCTCAGGGTGCGAATTCTTTCTCTTAGCGTTGTGCCTTCGTTTGTTGGCCATTTCTTTAAATTTTCAGCACGTTAAATCTCTTTTCGTTTTTAAACGCACAGCTTAGTTTTTTTTTCAATGCCTTTATTAAATTCCTTTGTTTCCTAGCGGATTGCAGGACAAGGAACATTTGTATTTTGTTTTTTGTTTAATTTTTGGTTATGATTTCTTCGGGTTAGGTCCCGCTTTCGGGAGCAAGACCCGGGATCTTACCTCTCACACCTTCTGAGTCGGTCATCGGTGGAGTTTGGCTGGCTGAGGAGTCCTAAGAAGGACGAAACGATCCAGTCTTTTCCAGGTGACAGCTCAGGATGCGAATTAAATGGAATTAAATCAGAAACAGTAAAAATTAGAATATTCAATTGATAATCAAATAAATACTGATTAATGATTATTATTACAATTTTAAATAGTAAGATAACTACGAATATACAAAGAATAAATAGGACTATAATAAACAAGTAAATGAGAATAAATTTAGTGAATAAAAATCATTAACTACCCCCTTCAAGGATTTATCGTCCCAGAAAATTATTTACATAAGAATAAAATAACATTCAACTATTTACACAATGGCAAAGGAGTTGCCTCGCATCGATCCGGATATTTAGTGTAATCCAAAGGCACTCAAAAAGTTCACTGAATGTTTGTGGAAGTTTCAAGTATCACTAAGAGTTCAGTATCATTTTAGTAATCCTCAACGCACTGTGGAGACAACTCTGCCTGATTGTAGCGAAATTCCTTAAGCTACGGGGTGTGGATAGTCTGGCGTCGAAGGTTCTGGCATCCAAGATTCTGGTGTCAGAGGCTCTGTCACATCGTCAGCAGTCGGGTTTCAGTCGGGGGATGAGAGCGGTTGATTTTCATCCAGGAGTAGCAACAACTTCATAGTTAAACGGCGATGTCCGGCTGATTACTTGAAATGGTCCGTATCTTGAGTGAAGTAGCTTCTCTGCCAATATATTGTTCTCCAGATCTGCGGAAGTAGGTGCGATAAAGCTGCCATCTCCTGTTGTCGTGTCGCTTAATTTTCAGAACTCCGAAGGAATAGCTGCGACTATTTTGCAGGTTCCATGTTTCTTGCAAAGTAGGACTTTGTTCCTGTGGATACGGTGTGGAGTAGCTGGCGGTCCATTTGCTGGCGATCGTGACCAACATCGATGACTATATGCATAGGTACGGCGAACAGACTCTCAGGTTATTGTTTTCAAACCACTTGTGTGCCGTGCCTGCTAGTGAGAAGTAAAGGTAACGCATCGTCCCATCCGTTGAATTTTTCTATTCCATTATAGTCTCGAAGCCCTCGGCAGGGATCCTCAGTAGCACGGGCACAGAAGGCTGTTGGGTCACGGAATCGATGGTTGATGATTGGAGTATCTGCTACACTTCCGTAGGTTGGCTGACTGTCCGTCTTGATGTCCAATGGAGGTAAACCACGCAGTTGGCGGCTTTTCGGAATGCAATGGGTAGTAAAAATATCACTTCCTCACTGTGATATATGGTGAATGTATGCTGGAGTAAAACCGTGGTTTTGGCGCCAATATTTGTGGTGAATATTCGTAAAATTGGTTCGTAAAGTTAGTTCGTAAAACTAGAATAAGATCTGGCAAGAACTCTCTGTTTAGTCACATGTTGCAGGGATTTAAATAGGCTAAATACAAAGGCTGTAATTGGATGCCGTGCTTTATGAATTGACTGGGAATTTAAATTTCACATGGGATTTAACTGATGTTCTTTTAAATAATAACGAATCAGGGACAAGAAGCACGATCAATGGAAAATATGAATAACAAAATAATGAAATTAAATAAGAAACAGTAAATAATTAGAAAACTCAATTGATAATAAAATAGATACTAATAAAGATTATTACAATTATAAACAATAGATAACTAAGAATATACAAAGAAAAAATAGGACTATTATAAACAGATAAATGAGAATAAATATAGTGCATAAAAATTATTATAATATTTTACTTTACAATATTTATTTATTACTAAGGAATACCTGTTTCTTTTATTGTAGGTTCAACTGGTGCATTACAAGTCAAAATTTCCTGGATATGACGAAGCAGTGAATTCCAATGAGAAGGACGCCTTATCCATACTATCAATAGTATTTTCGGTTAGTTAATATTTTTTTATTAATAAAAGAAGTTTAACGTGCCCGAATAATTCAAGAAAAATATCAATCGCAAGGCACAAAGCTAAAGTTTATTGTTAGCAAGTTTTGAGATAGACAAATATTACGAATGTTTAATTCCATTTCATTTTTTTTTTTTTTTGCATCTCGAGAATCACGTTACTTCATTAATTTTTTTTATTAGTAAATTAACTTAAAGTATTTGGAGGATATTCAGTTTATTTTATGTGTTATAGAACTCACAAAATAACACAAGAAACATTCGAACACTAGATCATGATCTTATTCACTGATTTTAATATATAAATAGAATACCTCAATTTGAAAATCAGCATATTTGATTTTAAATACAAAATAAATAAGATAAAACACAACATAGTTAAAATTACTAAAATAGATAGCATTTAACATCGCAATTAATTTCAGTAAAACATGTTACCATTATTAAATGGATAATTATACAAAACGTGAAATGACGTTTTCTTTATCTCATTTTTTTATATAAAGTCTGATAAAGAAATTCAAATTACCAATTACAGTAATTTTAATTTATTAACACCAATCAGCAAAGTGATCACGCCAACCCACTCCCAGCTATCAATAGTATGTAAAGCATGAGTTTGGTCTAAAGCTGCAAGATTTCATTGTCTGGTTTTAAAGATTTCATTGTTCTACAATCATAATGACTGACCAACGCAGGTAACTAGAATAAACCCTTTCTCGACAATTACTGAAATGTTCGGTACAAACCGAAATCCAACTACCACATATCATCCAATTGGTAATGGAAGCATTGAATGTTTTTTTTCTTTTAATATATGAAAAACTGTAAAACAAATCACAAAAGAACAATCCAAAAGATCCTAAGATTTTCACATGAAATTAATTAAGAGTCAGAAATAGATCGTTATGTCAAGTGTCCTAAACACAGTTATTGACTACATCAACTAAGTGCGTATTTTGTGATACATTGTTTATTTCAATATTTTACTCAAACTACCGGTATCTAACTATTTTGCATTATTAAGTGAACTGAAAGACATTACAATTAGAAGGCGGAATGTTAAAAATCACGTACATTTAACCAAGGTATTGGATGATGTCATTTTGAAGCCATGAAAGAAGATAAAGTATAAGGTTTTCATTAAATATTTTTTGGAGAATCTTGTAATTATTATATTATAATATATTGCTAGATAACAATTCTTGCAAAAAAGAATTCAGTTAATATTTGCCTAAATGCGTCTGCACAGGTTAAAAATTATTTGGAATAGTAATAAAATATCGTGTGGAAACCGATTTCAGATTATGACAACTTCATTTTAGCAAAAAAGAACTCATATTTAAAAATTAGAAGATTTAAAAAAAAAATTTGTAAATGTTTATTTTTTTAACATAGTTAACAATTATGTTTTAACTTTTAGTATTTAAAAGAAATTCACATACTACAAAAAATTACTAATTAACCTGGATAATTTTTCATCCTTACACAATGATATAATCATATTTCAGTGAAACAAAACATCTAACTTAACGAAGATAACTTCAACCTCTTAAATTATTCGCATTAACCCTTTCCCAATCCTTATACTTTCGTAACCTCAGTTGTATATTTCAGCATTTTTCTAAACCTTTGCAATATTATGATGAATATTCAATATTCAGAACTATTAAATGATTATTTTACTGAATCGCTGCTGTCTAATTAAATTTATTAACTTTGTAACTTCCTACGTCATTTATTTTAAGAATTGCTTTTTTAATTCTCTTTTTTATTTTTCTTTCCATATACTCGGGGTTTCCTTTAAAAACAGAAAATGGTGAGTAATTTTTTTGAATATTTTTGAACTAATTAACTAAAATAAAATAAATATAAGAATTTTATTTAAAAAATATCTGAAAAATTACTGTTATATTTAAAAGGAAAAAAATACTATATGGCATTTTACACTAGTAATAAAGTAATAAAACTTAAACATTGTTATTTCCAAAATAATTGGAGTATGAGTTTCAAGACATGACTGAAGGTAAACTAAAATATAAAAAGATATATTTATTCGCTACTGCGTCACATGAATATATCTGACTTGAGATTGAAATAAGCATGATCTGACCGACAGGCAAACTCAAGTAATGGAGCTGTTCAAGGTCAAAATGTTTTTATCGAAAAATAATTTTCGCGAATTTTTAAAACAAACACTATTTGAAGAGTATTTGCTTCCATATATTTATAATAAACGGTGTTTGAAATATTTTAATTTCTATGGCCCTCATTTAATAAAAATTATGAGTATAAATCTTGAGAACCAATCAATTCATGATAAGTATGGTTACTGATTATAAAAATACTAGTTATTAAATGAACCAATTCTTTTTAAAAATGATTTAAATTAATAAAATTATTATTTAAATGATTAAATGAAAATTTAAGTAATTTAAAAAAAATATGAAATCTTGAAATTATTATTTTCTAATATATTTCTATATATCAAGTCTTGCAAAGAAGAATTCAGTTAATGTTTTCCTGAAGACCATTACACAGCTTAAAAGAATTATCATGTGGATTCCGGTATTACTAAGACAACTCCATTTTAGCAAAGAAGAACTCATTTGATGAAGAGTTTAACAACATTTTGTAAATTTATTTATTTAAAATAGTGAACACTTATCTTTACTGAATGATTTGATCATAATTGAGTGAAACAATACGTCTCAGCTAACGAAGATAACTGACACTTCTCATTATTCGCATTAACCCTTTCCCCGTCCATATACTTCGTAACCTCAGTTGTTTATTACAGCATATTTACAATATCATGATTAATATTAAAAATTTAAGTTTAATGAATGGCTGCTCTCTTTTTAAATTTGTCAAATTTGTAACTTCATACTGTCATTTAGTTTAGAGTTGCTTTTTTAATTCTCTTTTTTATTTTTCTTTCCATATCCTCTCATTTCCGTTAAAAACAGCAAATGGTCAGTAATTTTTTGAATATTTTTGAACTATTAAACTAAAGTAAAATAAATATATAGAATTTTATTTAAAAAATAAACTGAAACTTTAATATTTAAAAAAGAACTATTATATTTATAAGGAAAAATATACTGTATAACGTTTTACCCCCTAGTAGAAAGCAATACAATCTTTGACTGTTATTTTCAAAACAATTGAAGTATGATTCTTTATTCTTTTATTAGGTTTTGGTTTTAGTACTTTTGTGCAAATGGAACCCAATGTCATAAAATGGAGATTTATTATTATAAGTATTACTATGATTAAAATGCTTTAGATAACGTCAAAATTCTATGGTATTCTATTTGTCTTCACATAGAGCCTTTCCTATTACTTACATGCAAATCATAATTGGCAATTTCATGTTTTTGCTCTTCTTATAAGCTATCCTTAAAGTATCTATAGAACTTGTTTTTTTAGTGTCTTTGTCTTGTCTTGAACATCTTAGGTATAGACCTGAAATGTAGACCTGAAATTAATGAAGTAATTTTGAGTCTGCAAATGGATACGGATATTGCTTATTCAGACGGAGTAATCTTAAGTTATTCTAGCAAATTATGTACCAAAATATATGTAATTATGTACCAATACTGATCTGTAGGTACAGAGCAGTTGATAATACCTTATTAAGCTGAAATATTCTGATAATTTTTAATTGTTAATCTTTTTAAGAGGACCAAAAATTTTATCTTCAGTAATTATCTTCAGTAATTAGGATTACATCATATATAATTTTAGGATAACTTTCAATGTCAATAATAAATAACTTGATAGAATCTGCTTTATTTATTCATCTTTTTGCAGATCTCTTTTGCCATTCAAGATTTAGGATAAAAATTCGCAATTTTATTTCCTATTTTTTTTCTACGACAAGATACAACAAGAAAAAAAAAGAGAAAAAAAATCCTTTTCTGAATATTCTTCTATCATTCTAGAATGCGAATCTGGACCTTGAGATCCACAATCAGGAATCAGATGGCTTCTTTTTGAACTTTAATTCAGGCAACCATTTTTTTTTTTTTTGTCTACGAAATTCAACACACTGTATTGAATTGTGACGAAGTGCTTGAAAGATTCAACTATTTTTTTTTGGCAAATAGTCGACGAAAGAAAGCAGATGAAAAATAGGAGGCATTACCTACTTACTGCTCATAGTAGTAATCTAAATTAATACATCTCAAACTTTCTAAATTTTTATGTAAAGATTTTGATGAGTAATTGTAGATCTGACTATAAGATATTATTTTAACTGAATTGCTGAGCTTACTTTCAGATTTGTACTCTGTTTGAAAGGGCTTCTCTACAAGCAACTAGAATAACACAAAACTTTTATTGATTCAACTTACCTATTAGTTAAAAAGATAAAGCATGAAAATTAAACACCGCATTTGTATTTTATTTACAGAGAGGATTTCTTCAGTTAAGAACAGAGAAAATAAGTACGGCAATGACATCTATAGTAAATGCTTTACCAAACATTATGAAACCAGGTCAAACAACTACTGTCACCTTGAAGTTGCAGGACTTTTACGACGTATTAGAAATCACTAATGGTGTGATACATTTCGCAACTGTAAAGTCTTTCCTCCATTACATGGGGTCTCTGACAGCTCCACCGTGCTCTGAAATTGTTCGTTGGTACATATTCGTAGTCATGACTTTACTATCAGAAGATCAGGTAAGATAATGAGAAATTTTCAGAAAAAAATGTAAAATATTGTTGAAGTGCTACTACTGTCATTGATTTTAATCAAATTTGTTCATTTTAAGTTTAAATGATTTTTAAGACTTAACATATAACACTTTCAAAATAGGATATTACCAAAAAACATAAAAAAAAAAATATTCCTTTCAGAAGAAGGAAAATAGTTTCTTGTTTTCTGGTATCACATTCAGAAGTCCTTCGCAAAGAAGGACGAAATAGTGTGAGAATTAAAAGACTGTTATTAAATTTATATGATTTAAAAAGGCCTCCCTTCGATAGGCTAATACAGGCCTGTAGGTTTGCAGGAGGTCAGGCTCCCGCAGCACTACCAACGGGACTACGTTGAGGTCGGAGGGTCAGCCCAACGCCCGCCCATCTATTAATACGATTTCTAGGAGTAAATTACGTACAAGGTATATAAAAGATGCTTTTATATAGGTGTATTGCTTTAAATTAATGAAAATAAAATTATAAAATATTGAATTATAAATATTTAATTTCCAATTTTAAATTCTGAACTTTGCTTACGATTACGCTAGTGCTGGTTGGATACCTCTACCTAAATATGTTTCTGCTGAACATAAAAATTGCTATATTTATCTATAAATTATTATAAAATTTAATAATAATATAATACAAGATTATTTAACGTGCCATTTTATTAAATATTATAAATGCCTACTACATTGGCACTAAAATTAATTACCTTCTTAATACATGAGACGTTTCGGAACTTCTTTTTCAGGTTCCTTCTTCTAGTCAGGGCCCCCTTTATATTAATGTTCGTGCCAATGTAGTAGGCATTTCTAATATTTAATAATAATATGTTTAAGATTTTCTAAAACGCATAAAGCTTTATCATATTTCTAATGAAATCCCAATTTACCATTTTTATTACCATACAGACAATTTTAGGCGCTTATTTCTTTCTTTACAATGCGCATCGAAAATTCTTAGAGGCTGCCGGAGGGCAGCGCAAGAATTTCTTTTACTTTATATTTAATGTGTATTTTGCTTTTTTAGTTTAGTTTTCTGGAGGTGCCATTTCCATTCCTGCTTCCATTCCTGCGACAAATTAGTTAATTTATTGAAATTAATTTTAAAAGAACGAAACAATATTATCAGTGTTCGAAATATTTAATTCAATGTGTCTGCTCAATATCTTACAGTTTTGATACATTGTAGAAAACTATATTGTAATGCATTATAATGCATCGGAGAGAAAATGAGAATGTAAGAAAGAATAACTCATTTCCACCTATATCTCAATCAAAAAGTAATATATTTTCATCTATTTTCTTCATTATTTTAATTATTGTATTTCGATCGGCAGAATGAATGCCGATCTTCTTCAGGTAAATAAGTTTAGTATAAATCCCCAAACTATTCCATTTGAATTACACAAATTCACATATACAACGTAATATGAGCATACTAAGAGACATTGATAATTATTCAAATATCTTCATTTGTACAATAACTGATTTCTTTATTTTAAGAAAATCGACAATCATTCAGCCAATAGTAATTTTATGGTTAAAATAAAAATACACATTACATATGCAGATAGCTGACAATAGGTATTTGACAGTTCAAATTCATTAGTTTTTATATTGAAATACAGGCGCCCAATTGTATGAAATCAGAAACAACACTTACTGTATCCTACCTTAACCTATTTTTCCTGGTCGATCAGAACGAAAGTGAGGATTTTTTTTTTTGGGGGGGGGGGGAAATTCTATTTCATTTCTGATCTGCAGTTCAATCTGGGATGCAGACAGTCAGTTGCTTGGGCATTTCTGTGGCGTAATCATAAGCATTGGGTTAAAACCGTACTGTCGAAATGGATGGGTTGAAATGGGTTTCGGTTGAAAGGATTTGAATAGACTGCACAGTAACGTGACTCAACGTCTCTCCAGCTGGTGAGAAAGGCTGTTAATAAACTCAACGTAGTGAAAACCAAACACTTTAAGAATAAACATAAATGAGAAATGTAAGCATTTATATAAAGATGAATGAAAAAAAAAAATATTCTACTTTTTAAACAATCATGGAAGAGGTTATGCAATGCCAACTTTCAATGATAGGTTAGGATGGGAGTTACAACATTACACTTCTATTTAGTAATAATAGAACAATTAGGTATCAAAGTGTAACAATAAGCTTATAGGTAACTGACTATTTCTATCAAAGACGAAAGAAACTGGATCCTTAAGCTAAGGGTTATAGAAAATCAACTTAGTATAGAGTATTTGAAACTTTTTTAGTTTATTTATAATAAGTTTCTTAATTCAGGAAATATTTCTTAGTCTAGGAAATTATTTGCTAAGATAGTATTATTAATAATTATTTTCTTTTTTAATTTCTATAGCTGAATGCCTTCCAAAAACTGGAAGGAGAGGATTCTTCTGAACTCAGCAACAATTTTAGACCTCTTAATCCAAAACGAAACCTTACTAAATTAGTAAAGACAAAGGGAAAATGGAAGGAAGTAAATTGATTTTTAAAGGGCTATGGAAGAAGAATTCGAAAACACTGGACATTCTTCTTCTTATTAGCTACTTTCAGTGATCAGCACAGGCAATATACAATCCTCTTAAAAAACTAGATATTTTCTAAGTTTTTGACTAATTTTCAAAAAAAATTTTCAGAGATTACTCCAGTAAACTTAATATTTCATAAAGATTATATTTTTGGATTCGAATGCTCATATGCATCCAAATGTATATCAAACTTAGTTTATATAAACATGAAACTTATTGTTAAAGATTTTGTGAAATCACTATTTTGCACATTTTTTCTTAATTTTTTGGAAGTTAAAACTATCACTCTATCTATACTTTGGAATATTAAAAAAATCTTATTATACTTTATGTAAAAATGATATCTTATTAGCTGTTTGAATAAAGTTTATTACAAGGAATAAATTAATGTTGATTCCTTTCATTTAAAATTTCAAAGCCTCCAAAGTCATTACATTTGTTAGATAATTGGGATTTATTTATTTATTTATTTATTTGTTAGATAATTAAAAATATATGTCTGTATTTTTATTTATTATATATTAATTGTTAACATAAACAGTGTTAAAACACTCTTATACACATTTAATAAAACTTAAAAATCATCTTAAAAAAGTAATAAAAATTTAAAAGTACTTTACAACGACAGTTTCAAACCTCTACCAACTGCATTATCTTCAATGAACAATCTTGAAATATCACCGAAAATTTCACGATCTACCTAAGAATTATCTTGATATTATTGAAAAGCTATGTTAATACTTATTCTGGATTTCGAATGGGTTATATTTCTTATGGAAAAAAACTTTTAGATTAATTGGAAAAAGCCTTTCTCTCTGCACAATTGAAATTACATGAAATATTTATTTCATGATGTCTATTGATATCATAAAATACCTTATGTACTTTACATACTTTACAAAGACAAGAAAATATCTTATAAGAAAAAAATTGCATTAACAAAAAAAGTTCTAGGAAAAGAATAATTCACGCATTTTTTAGAGGCGTTTGAAATTACGTGAATGGAAACAATAATCTAGAGCCAATAACAAATTGCTATCTGACAAAATCAAAAGAAGAAAAAAGATATGTAATACAAAAAAATCCTCG
>JAFIDM010009582.1:102988-128208 GCA_023159025.1 Thereuonema tuberculata
ATATTGAATGAAAACTTTTCAAATGCTTAATATACGGATTTAATCCATACTCCATTCAAATCTGTTTTTGTTTAGAAACTTACGTGAGGTTTAAAATTATAAAACAAATTTCATTTCCTTTAATTCAACAACTAAATTTAACAGATGCATGTTTTTTAATCACTTATTACTTTAATATAAGCCATAAACAAAATATTTCTTTATATTGCATATTCTTTGTCAAACGTAATTAATAATTAAGTTAATAAATATAACTTAATTTATTATTAAGTTATATTATTTTAATAACTCTTTGCTGGTTTCAAATTTTATTTTAAAGTACATTTTTAATTTTTACTAATATTATGACTTTTAATATATTTTCAAATTATAAGTAACAGAATTGCAATAATCAATTCTTAAAAATTAGTTTTGATTCGTAAATGTTATTAGTTTTTCCGAATCTTTACTTAACTTTGTTTTTTGGTTCTTTTTGCAATGAACTTCAATACTTTTGCTGTTTTTTAATTAATTTTTACAGTACACTTACTGTAATTTTCTCTTAATAAAGCTAATGTATTGTTGATGAAAATTATATTTGTAATAGTTAATAAATTTTGTGGCATTTAGAAAAATTTGTTGTACTCTGTTTCAAAGATAAATGTCTTCGTCAAATGATAACGTCTCTTTTTTAGTGTTTACCCCAAAATTAACGTTGATTAACCTACTATATTTACAGCTACATTTTTAATTTATTGATAATGAATAATACTTTCAATATTTGATTAGAAACCAATGTTTACAAAATTTTTAAATCAAGGGCGTGATTTTTATCAGTGAAATTTATCAAAACTTTCTTTTAATGATCCAAAAGTTTTAGAAAACAAATAATCTAAAACCACTGTTTCAAAAATAAGAAACACAGTTTAAAGTTAAATTTTTAAATTGAGAAAGCCAACTATATCGACAAACACAAAAATAAATATTATTTACAATAAAATAACACGTACGTATTCGGAACCCTTAATTTTAGGTTCCTTTATCAAGTAAAATGAACTCTCCTACCTTACAAGTTTAAAAAATCTCTTCCCTAATCGAGAATGAAAGAGGCATGAGTGCTTCAATGAATAATTTTAAATAAAGTTATCCCCTGGCGGATAAATCGCTAAACGACTTGGAATAATTTGTCTGCTTCAAAAAAAAGAATGCCCGCCGTGTATATAAAAAAAAAAAAAAAATCAAAAGTCACTGTTTTACAATCCATAATCCAGCACGTTCGTGGTTGATAAATCTTGATTGTAACTACCCGTGAGCCTAATCATACCAGATTCAAAGAACTCCCTTAAATATTTTATTTTTCTTTTTCCGTAAGTCTCAACATTGTCTGTGTTAAGGGAATGGCCCCTTCTTTTGCAATGAATTTCCGCCAAGTCGTTTAGCGATTGTCCGCCAGGGGATAACGTTATTTAAGATTATTCATTGAAGCACTCATGCCTCTTTCATTCTCTGACGACTCCCGATTAGGGAAGAAATTTTTTTAAAATTGTAAGGTAGGAGGGGTTAATTTTACTTGATAAAGGAACCTAAAATTATGGGTTCCGAATACGTACGTGTTATTTTATTGCAAATAATATTTATTTCTATGTGTGTCGATGTAGTTGGCTTTCTCAATTTGATTTAACGGCACGTAAAAAGTTTTATTAGTATTTGTATTACGGCAATGGCCACATGCCGGAATGTGTTTTAAATATCCTGCTTTCCAATTTGAGATTAGGCAGTTCATGAATATTCATAAACGTATTGAAGCCGCAAGGGCAGCTACTATTTTCAATAATATCTGCAAAAGTGAAAGGTTCACACCAACGGGATGCCGGGTGTTTATTCCGTCTGTTAGCAAGAAAATCTTATCACTGCGTGATAAAATTCAGGTTTTAATGATACGGATCAAAGAAGTGCATAACAAAAAATTGAATTTAAATGCGCGCTTAAAAATGATTTGAAGGACCCTCGAATTAGGTTTGAAGGGTCGGAGTTTTGCGCAATACTTATATTTGGGGCTAAAAAACCGGCGGCGGCAAAGAAGGCTTTTACACGGAGGCAATGTAAAAAATTAGGAAAAATGATGGGGGATATCCATGCCCCTCAGCAACAAGAAATAAGGAATACAAGAAAGATTAACGACAGTAAACTTGCACTCACACCCCTACAACAGGATATTTTATGTAAAGGGGTTAAATTTAACTTAGGAAATGAAAAGGTTCATTTTATTGATTCTCTCACCAATTTGGAAGCACAAATAAGGTTCATCTTCGATCCTAAAGAAAGAACCATTTTAAGAAGAAGGGTAGGAATGCTAGTTTACGGCCTAAAATATAAAAATAGAACGAAGCCATCTCTGACTAAACGGCAAATTAATGAACTTGCACTACTCCAGAGGCATAATAATAATATCACATTCACACAAGCCGACAAGGGAGGGGCCTTAGTTATTCTAAACACTACTGATTGAAATGTGTCTTAAATTATTAAATGATCAACGCGGGTTTTGTGCCGTGGGTCTCACAAAATCACAGATTCTTGATGAAATTTCACATAAAATAGAAAAAGCATACGAAATGGGATTGATCCATGAAGATAAGGTTAAAGAGTGCCTTTATTTAAATAAATCCTTACTCACTTTCAGAGGACTCCCAAAAGTTCATAAAAACAAAGAAGGATCCTTTTACAAGATTAGGCCTATTATTAATAGCAGGGAGATAGCTATTATGATCATTTCTAAGATAATTGAGAAAAACGTAAAAACCCTCTATTATCGGTCTAAATTTGCCATAGACAATCGCGAGCCACTACTTGATTAGCTAAGAGGGCATCAGATCATATCAAATACCTGCATGGTATCACTGGACGTAACCAACTTATACACGTCATTAACGCCCTAACCATTAAAGCTTTTTCAAGCTTTATGGTTCTCTTATAATCGGGATGAGGGTCTGTCCAAGGAAGGCTCAATGGTAAATATTAAAGTGCTTTTTGCAATTAGTTGACTTTTTCATTTACAATACTTTGAATTCAATGAGCGCTATTTTTGGCAAGCATCGGGTACTTTCATGGGTTTGCCTTCATCGGCGGCCCTTGCGGAGGCAGTTATGAATTATATTGAGTATCAAGTGATGTCAATTGACAATATCTATCATAACGTCCATTTTCTCTGTCGCTATGTTGATGATACTTTTCTCATCATCAACAATTCATATGCGGAATATATTCTCCAGGATTTCAATAGTGTAAACTGCAGAATACAATACACATTGGAGAAAGACGAAGAAGACTTTATATCATTCTTGGATGTTAGTATTAAAAAACTCGCTGTAAATTATGAAACATCTGCTTATAGTAAGCCAACTGATGCGCTCATTACCACTAACTTTTTTAGTTCAGTTCCAGAATGGTACAAGAGGAACTCTGTTTTCATGGCTCTAGACAGGGCACACAGGATTAGTTCCAATAATGTAATTCTAATTAAGCAACTCTATAATATCAAGCATATTTTTATAGCTAATGAGTATCCCGAATCGGTTTTGGACCGCTACTTTAAAAGATTCATGAAAAATAGACGGTTTTATGAGAACAAAACAAAGCCTGATGGGATGATGATAGGACAGATAAGAAATAATTCAAACAGGATAAGTAGATTTGTTTCTATTAAATATGATGAAACCATGATAAAAAGAATCAAACCCACTATGACGGCCGCTGGAATTCGTATAGCCTGTAAGCCAGGAAATACCTTATGTTCGTTTCTCAATAGAAAAAAGAAAACGCGATCAAAGGAAAACATATCAAAAATACAAGGAGCAATTTATGGCATCCGATGTAGGCACAATAAATGCCTACATATTGGAAATACCAAAAGAAAACTGGCATTCGGATGACTGAACACGAACGTGCCATGAGAAAGGAAAATATGAAATACAACGCGGCAATTCATTGCAAAAGAATGGGCCATTCCCTTAACACAGACAATGTTGAGATTTACGGGAAAAGAAAAATAAAATATTTAAGAGAGTTCTTTGAATCTGGTATGATTAGGCTCACGGGTTGTTACAATCAAGATTAATCAACCACGAACGTGCTGGAATATGGATTGTAAAACAGTGACTTTTGATTTTTTTTTTTATATACACGGAGCGCATCCTTTTTTGAAGTAGACGAATTATTTCCGCCAAGTCGTTTAGCGATTGTCCGCCAGGGGATAATGTTATTTAAGATAATTCATTGAAGCACTCATGCCTCTTTCATTCTCTGACGACTCCCGATTAGGGAAGAGATTTTTTAAACTTGTAAGGTAGTGGGATTAATTTTACTTGATAAAGGAACCAAAAATTAAGGATTCCGAATACGTAAGTGTTATTTTATTGTAAATAATATTTATTTTTGTGTGTGTCGATATAGTTGGCTTTCTCAATTTGACTTAACGGCACGTAAAAAGTTTTATTAGTATTAAAATTTTTAAAGTTTAAAGGTTAAAATTACACATTACAAATAACAAAAGAAATCAAAGGAACAAATACGAATTCTTTTGAATCGGAAGAGAACTTTTTCTTTTCTGTGCTGGAAAAATCTGATTTTGTTGGATATGCCTGACCTCGAACGCTGAGAACTGCTTAGAATATAAATTGCTCATCCCAAAAACAGTGGTATAGTCATTCCCATGGCAATACGCAGCTATTATCTGCAAGCGCCATCCGACGGTGGCTTGTTGTAGCTGCACTAACAAGTACTTAATCTCGATATTAGAAAATTATTAATCTAAATTAAGAAAAATCCTATTTTTTTAATACGTGGAGCAGATAACTAACATTTCCCGATGCCTTTAACCGAAAATTATTTTTTGACCCTTTCTTCGAAAAAATGGAAGACAGATGATCACATTTATTCCTCTAAAAATAATATCCGAGCTAAGTTTCCTTTTAGCAGTTTATTCTCAGCGGTTAATAAAATAAGATCTATAAAGTCTAGAATAACTTAGACGAGTCCTTTGGAAACAATGTGTTAACTATTCAAGCATGAAAAATATATTTCTGAAAACTTTAAGTTGTCTCCTGAACTAAATCTCACAAGGGAAGTGCGTGACCTCGAACGCTGAGAACCGAACGTAAATGTGCTCAGAATATAAATCGCTCATGCCAAAAACAGTGGTATGAGTCATTGTCATGCAAAACTGCACGTCTAACAACGAGAGACATTTGAATGATCCACGGCCAAGAGAGAAACTTTGCTAAAGCGAAGAAACAAAATATCTATATAATAGGACCGAAACAACACATATTTCAAAATGTGATTATATTGCTATATTTCCCTCTGCTGTATAATAATTACGCTATCTGAACAACAAACGTTTCCTACTGACCTGATAGTGTTGCAAAGCTATTAAGTCTTCAATGTTCAGATGTGGGATTTCAATGAACTGGTCAAAGCAAAGTGGAAGAGAACAATATGCATATCTCACTAAATGCACTTTTTCACATTCAACATTACTTCTGTATTCAACCAGTCCAATAAATACATTTTCAAACGATGATATTGGTATGTTAATGTCATAATGTGACTTTTGTCAAGCATATTGTGGCCTCACAATAATTCGCGTCTTGATACCGATTTATACTGTTTACACTTTAACCCTCAACCTAAGACTCCAAAAGACGGCCTCCTACTGCAGGTGTACTATCCACACAATTAGATTAAGTACTTGTTAGTGCAGGTACAACATACCATCGTCAGATGGCGCAAGCAAACAACAGCTGCATGGGAATGACTCATACTACTGTTTTTGGAATGAGCGATTTATATTCTAAGCACATTTTCGTTCGGTTCTCAGCGTTCGAGTTCACGCACATTCCTTGTGAGTAAGACCTTGTGAGTAACAAAATAGTTCCAATTCAAAGCTTTTATTACAACTGGTACTTAAGAATTTTTTTGCATCTGATTGTGTCTGAATATTTATCAATCCATGGTCAAATTGCTGTCTATTGATAGTAATTATGTAATGAAAAGTTGAATTTGTTTTCTTGCCAATTATAAGATAAGAATTCTATGACATTTTATAAGTTAGGATGCGGAGAAGATGTAACATCGTTAAAGTAACTCATCTGCGGGAATGTAGCGAAAGGAAGTTAGATAGAAAATTTATGTTATAAATATAGTAATTATATAATGAAAAGTTGAATTTGTTTTCTTGCCAATTTTAAGATAAGAATTCTATGACATTTTATTTGTTACGATGCGCAGGGCGTGTGACTTCATTTAAGTAACTCATCTGCGGGAATGTAGTTAGATAGAAAATTTATTTTATAAATATTGTAACGGCGATGTATCAGCATAAAATTGTTCAAAGCTCGTGATGTAAGAAAATTTCAGATTTTATTAAAAAAAAAAAAAAAAAAGAATATGAATGATATAATGGGTTTATTTGTTGCGATTTTAAGTTTCTGATTCTCTTGCTTCTCAAGAATTCTTTTACTATTAATCTCACACAAAAACTGTGACGCCTTTTGGAATCTAAATGTGGACTTAAAATAGAAAAACCACAAAATCAGATTTAATTGTCAAACACAGCAAAGAGAAAGTTCTCTTCCGATTCCAAAGTATTCGTGTCTGTTCTTTTGATTTCTTTTGTTGTTTGTCATGTGCAGGGCCGTAGCTAGAGGATTGGGGGCCCCGGGGCAACAAGTGATTACGGGGCCCCCTTCCCTTACCTTTACACCACTTTCATTTAGAAGTATTTTTTTTTTAATATGGTTGCTTACTTTGTTACTTTTTTTTTAAGTTACTTTGTTGAAAAAGAAACTCAATAGTGTTACAGTGCATTAGTATTGAAAAGGAAAATCAATAATGTTGAGATAGACTCGAAGTTATTTTGAAGAAAAAGGCTTAAAAAGGTGAAATGATAAAATTTCGCGAAATATCGCCAGAATATTATTAGAATATTGAAGAAAGAAGATTTAAAATGGTGTAATGTTATAATATGGTTGCTATTTTTTTTGTTGGTAAGTGAATAGAATGGGAATTTAAAACAGACAAAACACACTTTGACTTTTTACACTGACAAGTGAGTTTAATATAAAATTTACAGAGTTACAATGTTACTACTGTAAAACCAAATTACCTTGCAATTGTTTATTATTCTGGACCAATACAATCACGTTAAATGGATTGGATTACTAAGATAAAGTCAGAAACAATTAAGACAGAGAATTAATTGCATCACTCATAGAAGAATTGCAAGGTTTATCTTAAAAGTGATAATTGAAATAATAATGCAACTTTAAAAAAAAGCAAATCTTAAGGAGACAAAAGCAAATTGTTTAAAATGTATACATTTCGAAAGTAAAATCCAAAGTCTATACAGGTTGAGTTTTAGCTGAAAACATAGCATTACATGAACTTCTGCTTAAATGAACTTCTGTTTCTTAACCTTTTTAGAAGCAAAGTCATTGATTCTTTTATCAAAGTTAATTTGTTGAGCTCTTATCATTTTCAATTGAAAGCAAAGCTAGATTGCTGAGCCTTTTCTGTCCCATAGTGCGTCGTAAGTAATTTTTGATTAACTTCAGTTTTGAAAATGACTGTTCGGCCTTAGCTACGTTCACAGGAACTGTCAAGTACATAATACATGCTGTACACACACATCAGGATAAGTTGGTGAAAGTAAGCTATGATCAAGTATTAACAGATCTGCAAATTCCTTGACGCTGCTCATTTTCTCAAGTTTTTTTTAAATGAAGTTTTAACTAAACATATCTGAGATGGAAATGTTGGAGACAGATCATCCGGAAACCTTCTAACAAAATCAACTGCTTTGTCATGGACCTCTTTTTCATTAGCATTGACAAGAAATTCAGGCTGAATAACTTGTTAAGTGTCAAGAACAGCTTTCATACCCTGAAAACGGCTATCAAGTTGAGTGTGTAAAGTGTCTATCATTGGGCAGAACACTGTTACTCTAAAACAGGATTCTGGCTCTTGTAATCTCTCGTCTTCACATAACTCATCAAAGTGTTTTTTCACTTTTTTAATCCTACTCTGGCGAAACCTGGAGATATTCCCCAACGTCCACAAAATCTGAAGCCTCTGAAATTATTTCTCCGAATCATCCACGGATCTTGGTGACTTTAAGAAGAGCATTTCCCAGTAACTCATATGCAGATAACAGATCTACGATCTCCCATTCCAGAGACTTTGCTACGATATTAAGGGACTCTAAAACTTCACATTGTATTACTAGGAGTAACACAAAGTTGAAAGATTCCAAATTTTTCTTTAGTTGCTTTGCTTCATCCCTTTCCTTCATTTTTTTGCTAGTCAGAATTAGGCGGTTGAGACATTTCAAAACATCACAGAACCTATGTTTAAGGCGCTTACTGCGTCAAATCTGCCAGCCCAACGAGTTGGATTCAGAGTTTTTTATGTCACTTTCGAAGACCCACTCTGGTACATTGTTTTTAACTCCTCCTAGCGAATAATGCTATGACCAAAAAAGCAATATACACTTTGGACGGTTTCAAAAAAACTGGCAAATCTCTCTGTTTCCTTCAACAGCATCTTTCAGCACAAGGTAAAGGTTTTGTGCCGCAGAATATACCAAGTAAGCACGTGGGGCTTTTTCTTTTATACGTTGTTGCACACCGTTGTATGCTCCACTCATTACGGCTGCTCCGTCATATCCTTGACCCCGACATTTCCTCAGATCTAAACCCTTCTCTTCCAGCCAATTAATTATTACTTCAGCAAGACCTTGTACTGACTGATCTTCAACCTCTCTAAAGGAGAAGAAAACTTCCCAAATTTTCAACTCAACAGGTTTCCTGTTTCGTCGTTCTCTATTTTCACGTACCTATAAACTTCACTTAACTGGTCAGTCTTGGGCTGTGTCCAAAATAAGTGATAAAAACAAAACATTTTGAAGCTCAGGTGTGATTTTTAACTTCTGATGATAATAAGTCGATCAGCTCATTTTGAATTTGCGGACTTAGATAGTTTATTGCACCCTGTGGACGCCTTAGCAATTCTTGCAACACAGGATCAAACTTTGATAGCAGTTCAATGATTGATAAGAAACTTCCCTTATTGCTATGTTCTAGCATTTCACTGGTTCCGCGAAAAGCGAGATGACATGTTGCAAGGGTTAGGATCACATTCTGTATTCTTTCAACTACCTTCCGCCAGAACCTTCTTTCTTACTCAAGCTTTCTATCAACTGTCTCATGTTTGCGCCACTGTTCATAAACAACACAAGCACGAGCATGCATCCTGGATCCTTCATAACTTTTTATTCGTTCTGAAATATGCTTCCAGTCCCTAACTCTACTAGTCGAAAACCTTTGAGCAGTACCGGAGCTAGAGGATTGAGGGCCCACGGCAACAAGTGATTATGGTTTCGTAAAAAAAAAATCCCCCTTCGTTCGGGGGCCCCCTTTGCTCGGGGGCCCCGGGACACTGCCCCGGCTGCCCCGGTGGTAGCTACGGCCCTGGTCATGTGTAATTTTAATCTTTAAACTTTAAAAATTTGCTTTAAACTGTGTTTCCTTATTTCTGAAATAATGGTTTTGAATTATTTATTATACTAAAACATTTCGATCATTAAAGTTTTGATAATTTTCACTGATAAAAATCAAGTCATTAATTCATAAAATTTTAAAACATTGGTTTATAATCCAATACTGAGAGTATTATTAATTTTATCAATAAATAAAAATGTAGTTATATATTGTAGATTACTCTATCAACGTTCGTTTTTGGCTAAACACTAAAAAACAGACGTTTTCATTTGATGAAGACGATTTATCTTTCAAACAGAGTACAACAAATTTTTCTAAATACAACAAAATTTATTAACTATTACAAATGTAATTTTAATCAACGAATACATGACCTTTACAAATAGAAAATTTTATTAAGTGTATTATGAAGTGTATTGTAAATTAATTAAAACAACAGCAATAGTTTTGAAGTTCATTGCAAAAAAAAAGTTAAGTAAAGGTTTGGAAAAACTAATGATATTTACGAATTAAAAATAATTTCCAATAATTGATTATTGCAATTCTGTTCTTAAGCCTGTTGTACATTTACCATTTCACTCGCCATAAATGCAAGCCATAACGGAGGTCATGTCAGGGTAGACTGCGAGTGATTAGTGCATCGTTTTACACTTACCATAACGCCTTCCATCAAACGGAACATTTACACTTCTCAATTGTAATCATGCCTACGTTTTATTTACGGAAAAAATAGCATTAATTTATATAAAACCATTTAGTCAATGCATCGGATAGGTGAAAGAATCTCTTTAATTAATTAAAATAGGAAATATTCATGTTTTTTTTCATCGTTTTGTGTTCTTTGTTTTCAGTTTCGATAAATCAGTCTCGATAAATAATTCAGTCTCGTTAAATCTCGATCAATAACGAGATCTTTTCGAGATGCTCGGTCGCTGTCGATTCAAATTTTTAAGCCGAAATTCTGAAATGATTTTGATTTATAATGTAACATTTTATGAAAGCATCCACGAAAATAGAAGGAAAAGATGCCCTCCGATCGTGAAAATCATTTTTGTAATCGGTAATTTCGAATAAATAGATAAAAATCGATTGGACTTCCAAGTTCTACAATTCGTTACCAGGAGCGCTGGTGTCAGATGTCCAGCCATTGGATGTCTGGACATTTCTTCGAAAATAGCCCAGACTCTATCGCTCTCGATTTACTGGACATCTGTGATGTCTAGGTGATGGCGAGTGAAATGTCCAGGTTATGGCGAGTGAAATGGTAAATGTAAGGCCCCTATTACACTAGGCCGCCAGGCGCCGCAGCCAGCTCTGCCACCGGTGACTCAGTCGGCGACACGTGCGGGGCAACCGGTGGCGCAGCCAATCACTCGTTGTTCGGTCCTACGGTAATTCGGTAGTTCTCGCCAGCCGAGCAGTCTGTTTTGTGTGTTGGCTGCCAACGTGGTCGCGGGGAACGGCAGCCAGTCAGCAGCCAGTTTGTGGCGACGCCACCGGCTGCCCTAATCTAATAGGCTCCATAACAATCAATGCCCAATGGTGAGCAGCGTCACCAGTGTCGCGGCTGGCTGCGCCGCCTGGCGGCTTAGTGTAATAGAGGCCTAAAACAGGCTTTATAATTTGAAAATATATTAAGTCATAATATAAACAAAAATAAAAAATGTACTTTAAAATAAAATTTTAAACCAGTATAGAGTTAGTAATATAAGTTAATTTATTATTATTAGTATAAAGTATAGAGTATAGTATAAAGTATAGAGTATAGTATAAAGTATAAAGAGTATAAAGAAATATTTTGTTTTATGGCCTATATTAAAACAGTAAGTGATTAAAAAATGTACAACTCTTAAATTTTGTGGTTGAATTAAAGGAATTCTTATTGTTTTTTAAGTTTAAATCTCATGAAAATTTTTAAAGAAAAAAGTTATTTGAATGGCGTAGTGGATTAAATCCGTATATTAAGCATTTGAAAAGTTTTTATTCAATATTATGGGAAATATATAAAAAATATTTTCTAAAAGGCAGGCCACCAAAAAAAAAAAATAAATAAATAAATAAATTAAAAAAAAAATTAGCTTATGTTATCGATTATCTTGTGTCTTTGATCATTTATTTACAAATTGATGTTAATAGTTGTATGAAGTAGTTTTACTGTATATTGGAAAACATTTCTGCTGCGTTATCTATTTCGCGGAAGAAATTATAAATTATTTTACAAATATCATTAGATATAAATCTTCACTAACATTTACATTTATAATTCATCTTTAAATTTCCATTTACAATTCATCTTTAAATTTCCAATTATTTTAATTTATTTATTATTTTTCATTCTCACCCACGTAACTACAAGACTTTGATCACTCTTCAACTTTCTTTTGGAAATGACTTCAAGATCTGTATTTTCTTCTTCACAATTACAAATTAAAAACTATTCCAATAATAAAAAAAATAATATACGAAATAGAAATTTGCAAGAAACAACGAAATATATTAGCTACCGTAAAGCACAACACATTGAATTTTGACAAGAAATTCTGAAAGTACACAAAAAGAAACAAAAGTTCTCGCACCCTGAGCTACCTTGTCGGGAATCTGAGGCAGCTGTTTCAGCCTTATTAGGCTTCTTCAGTCAGATTTACCTTTGATAGTAGCTTAAAGTGTGAGACAAAGAAGACAAAGTTTTCTCAGATTCCCGTCATAGTAGCTCAGAGTGCGAAAACCTTTCGTTATTTATGTGCACTTTCAGAATTTTTTTATCAAAAGATGTTCAATTTTGAAAAAGTGCAATTTTGACTAATAGATCCTACTTTTTTTTTTCATTAATACATCATCCATCCTTAATAAATTTCCTTTCTAGATATATCAATTCGTCCACTTCCTGTCATCCCATATTTTTTGTTTTGAAGGAAAAGGTTAATCTAAAGGCTTCGCTTTGTCACTGTCGAAAGCCCCTTTCCAATCGGAGACCCGCCCCCTACTAGGAAATAGATACTGGGATGGTTTCCCGTTGCCTTACCCAGAAGCCATTGTGATCAGCTTCAGACCCGAATTGAAAGGGATGAAGAGACTGATAGAAACAGGAAAAGAAATTGAAACAACCAATTCGCGACCGGGAGTCGAACCCAGGTTCCGACGCATCTACCTCGTGAGAGACCTCCGCCTTGTGCACGAGACCACACCGAAACTCCTTATCTCATCATTCAGCATTATTTTCTACATATTTAGTTTTTGTATTTTTAATCCTTTTTATTATTTTCCAATTTCGCAATGTAATCCACAAATCTTAGTAGATGTATTTTCTTGCTATGTATCTTGTCTGCTGCATTAGTAATGTTTCTTATGCTATCAATTGCCTCCCAGTAAAATATCAGTTGTCAGGCATTTTTGAAACTACATTCCTTCGCATTTAAGAGATCTAGAATGTTCTGAGGCGTTGTTTACGAGAAAGCTGAGATCCAACTGAGAATCTTATCGCATTTTTTTTGGAGGAAGATTATTGAATATGACACGGCTTGGACGCCTGACAACAATTTATTTCTTGTTGACTATGTTGCCCTAATAGACTTAGGAATCTCAATGCACCTTCATCTCATCTATCAATAGATCACAGTAATGCTATATACAGTATTTGTACTCGATATGAGTTGGATGTGTAACTCAAGATTATTGTCAGTCTGTCTGTCTGTCTGTCTGTCTCTCTCTCTCTCTCTGGTGTAATTTTCTTTACGACAGATTTCAATTGGACGCTCTCCATTTTCTTCTATCCTGTATATCTTCCTTCAGTTGTTTATATTTTCTTCCCCTTTTAACATCATTCAGCATTCCAATCCTTCCTCTTCCTCTCTTTCCTTCTACTTTTCCCTCTATTATTCTTTGTTGTAGACAATTTCTTCGTAGCACATGTCCTAACCAAGATGTTTTTCTCTTCCGTATGGTTTCTAACAATTTCCTTTTCTCACCTATTCTTGTTAAAACGTCCTCATTCTTTACTCTATCCGACCATTTCACTTTTAACATTCTTCTCTAAAGCCACAGTTCAAAATTTTCTAGAAATCTATCTTCCTTCTTTCTAATAGTCCACGATTCACTACCATACAACACCACACTCCAAACAAAACATTTAGCAAACCTCTTCGTTAATTCTATTGAAATTCTTTGGGCTGTTAACAATGCTTTTACCTTTTCAAATGCTTCTTTACCTATTGCTGTTCTACTTCTTATTTCTTCAAAAATATTTAAAAACTTTTACTTGCTGTATAATCTTTCCTTCTAAGGACATATTAACATTACCTTCTTGCCTGCTTATTCTCATCACCTTCATTTTTCCCATATTTAAGTTTATTCCAAAGTCTTTCCCAACTCTTTACTGTACTGTCCATAACGTAAATGACAGAATTATAGCTGTTACGTGATTAAATTTGTAAATCGCTTTCAAAACTGCGCTTATTAATCAGCATAGTTAATTAATGAATACTAATTACTAGTATAGTTAGAATTAGTTTTGCATGTTGGAAAGGTTTGATGAGTATTCACAAACTCTTATGACCGAGTGCACCAAACATCGATTAACTTTAATGGCTGCATTGTGGACGTAGCTAAAATTAGTGGGGGGGAGTGCTGCTCCAGAAAAATTTTAGTCTTTGTTTTAAAATTGTGTGAAAGGAAACAAACATGTATAAAAAGAAATTTATCAAGTTTCTGAATATACATATATTCATATATATTTGTATATTATTAGCAGAAATGTTCTTTATCAACAAACACAATGAATAATATTCTTAAACAAAAATACCATATAAAGAAAATATTTATTCTTCTTAAATGTTTCAGATACAAATCCACTTCAAACTTTCATTACTTGAGAATTCTTCTTAATAATTTATCCGTTCACTAACGGTTCACAAAATAATTCAAAAATATTCCTTCAGATATTTCACAAATAGTCCTTTAGATATTACACAAATAGTCCCTTAGATATTACGCAAATAGTCCCTTAGATATTACACAAATAGTCGCTTAGATATTACACAAATAGTCGCTTAGATATTACATAAATAGTACTTTAGATATTACATAAATAGTACTTTAGATATTACACAAATAGTCCTTTAGATATTACACAAATAGTCCTTTAGATATTACACAAATAGTCCCTTAGATATTACACAAATAGTACTTTAGATATTACACAAATAGTCCTTTAGATATTACACAAATAGTCCTTTAGATATACACAAATAGTACTCTAGATATTCACAAATAGTCCTTTAGATATTACACAAATAGTCCCTTAGATATTACACAAATAGTACTTTAGATATTACACAAATAGTCCTTTAAGTCATTTAACATATCCTTTAAGTACTACGTTCATAATCAGTTCTTCACATTGCTCATAAACAGTTCTTTTTAATCCAAGTTCATATTTCAGAGGAAAAATAAAATCACACCATCTTTTGAAGAATTTTTCCAAGTCTTTTAATAACAATTTCGAACATCGTCTCGCTATTCACGTGCTAATCTATTTAACGCGCTACTTTTCATTGTGCAAATCAATTAATGCCTTTTTAATTCACTTTTACTTATTTTCCACATTGATGATTTATTGATCGCTTCATGCAGTATCGAAACCCTACAAATAATCAAGAAGGATTTGGCAAAATCATTCGAAACGAAAGATTTAGAACGAATGCAGTGTTGTTTGGGGATACAGTTAAAACAGGACATAAAGAAGAAGCAGATCACAATGAAACAAAGAAAATACATTCGAGATGTATTGAAACGTTTCGAATGGAAAATTGTAAGCCAATATCAACCCCTCTCGATCCAAACAGCAAATTAGGGAAAAATGCGAAGCCAAAGACAGAGGAAGAAGAAAAGGAACTGAAGAAAATTCCTTAAATTTCTTGTCGGTTCATTGATGTATTTAACCATTTCCACAAGTCCCGATATTTCGTAGGCTGTAAGCAACTTAAGTCAATTCAACATTGAGTGCAGCTAAGGACATTGGAAAGAAGGGAAAAGAGTCTTACGTTACTTAAAAAGGACGGAAAGCTACGGTTCAACATTTACAAAAACCAAGGAACAATTGATCGATCTTGTAGATGCTGACTGGTGTGAAAATATCATTGACCGAAGAACGTATACAGGCTACGTCTTCAACTCGCTAATACAGTTGTAGCATGGGAAGTTAGGAAACAGCGAACAGTCGCGTTATCAAGTGCAGAAGCAGAGTACATGGGAATAACGGAAGCTGAAAAAGAAACTATTTAAAAGTTAATGTACAGTAACAAGAAAAAAATCAATAATTTGGACAAATTCTACACAATTTATGGAATACAATGTGAAAATGGGGGCCCTAACTGTCAATACGTAGAGAAACGGGAAGACGGACCAGTGTTCGAATGAATGAGCACGGTACTGCTATTGAAAATAGAGATTTCAAATATCTAACGGCAAGGCATCAGAGAGATACCGGACACAGGATCATGACAAACAAGCCAATTGTTTATGGCCAACAAAAGAACGATTATTTGCGTAAATTCTTCGAGTCAGTCATTATTAAAACCACCAATTGTTATAATAATGAACTATCTATCAAAGGGTTATTAGATTATAACTTGCGTTAATATTATTATGTAAATGATTGTTAATTACTTACGATGTTCTGTATTGTGGGGCTATTATAAGCCTGTTTTTTCCGTTTTATATTTATTTATTTACAGTCTGAAGATAAATTTTCGAAACATGTCACTGTTATTATTTATTGATTTATAAATGATATCTTTCTTATTTGTGTGGATGGTCTTATACAATTAATTATAAACTATTTATCTCCGGAAATTTATATCATAAATCACAGGAGATTTCCAAAATCCAACAATACTTCTCAATGACAATTCTGGTGCCTCAGTTGTGAGCTACAGACTACACCTCAGTTGTAAGCTCTCACAATAAATCAAAACAATGCAATTCACATTATTATTGAACAGCTGTTATTGTGTTGCCAACTTTTTTGTAAGTTCCACGTGGGATAAGCTTCAACACACTGGGAGATACAGTTCTGCGACATGTTTCATTCGATTTTTCAGGTCAACAACCATATGAAACTGATTTCGCCCCTTAATTTACCTTCACAGACTTCCAGAAAGTCTTCATTTCACCCAGGGGACTACATTATGGGTGAAAACTTTCGCTAGCCGAACTCGATAACAAAGCATTTCCAGACCTATGTTTGTATAGCTTTTTTTCTTTACTTTTACATGTAGAATGAGCTCCCGAAGTTTCTGCATATCTTAGTGAATCACCCTGTATATTTATACAAATGAAAATACTCTATGAGTTTATTTGAAACACAAAAAACCCACAATCGTATATCTTCAGTAGGAGGCTATCTTTTAGAGTGTGCAGTTGTGGATTAGAGTCTAAACAGTGTATATAGGTATCATAAGGCGAATTATTGTGAGGCCACAACATGATTGGCAGGTTAAGACATTGGCATACCAATTTCATCGTTTGAAAATGTAATTAGTGTGGCTATTGATTTTGGACTGCTTGAATGCGAAAGTGATGCTGAATGTGAAAAAGTTTACTTTTGAGATGTGTATATTGTTCTGTTCCACTTTGCTTTGACCAGTTCATTGAAATTTAACACTTGAACTTTCAAGACTGGATAGCTGTGCAAAACCATCACGTCAGTAGGAAAAGTTTCTTGTTCAGATAGCGTAATTAGTTTAAGCAGAGAGAAAATATAGCAATATAATTAGGACATTCATATATGTGTGTTTTTGGTTCTATTATATCGATTTTTTGTTTCTTCGCGTTACCAAAGTTCCTCTCTTGGACCTTCAATAGGTGATTATTCAAATGTCTCTTGCGGTAAGATGTGCAGTTTTGCATAATAATGACTCAAACCACTGTTTTTGGCATGAGCGTTTTATATCCTAAGCATATTTTCGTGCGGTTCTCAACGTTCGAGGTCACACACTTCCCTTGTGAGATATAGTTTGAGAAATATATATTGTTTTTAGAAATATATTTTTCATGCTTGAATAATTAACACATTGTTTCCAAAGGACTCGTCTATGTTATTGTAGAGATTATAGATCTTATTTTAATAATCGCTGAGAATAAACTGTTAAAACGAAGCTTAGCTCGGATATTATTTTTAGAGGAATAAATGTGACCATCTTTTCGAAGATAGGTTCAAGACACAATTCTCAGTTAAAGACATCGGGAATTGTTAGTTATATGCTAATTGTTAGTATTAAAAAAATAGGATTGTTCTTAATTTAGATTATTAATTTTCTAATATCCTCTGATTAAAAACTATATAATTTTATATCAGCCTTGTCCTGTATCTGTTTGTTCGTCTGTGATCGAAATTAGGAAACTGAAATTACATTGATAATTGAAGACATAGGTTGGACATGGGTGCTTTTTTTCGTATTCCCTGTCCACCTGAAGACTAGAATAGGCCTCTTCGGTCGATTCTCGTCTTCCTATAATTGCAACTCTCCTTTCTAAATACAAATAACCCTGTGGCAGGCAAAGGGAAAGTGCTAGATTATTCTCTCTAATTATCTAATAGTAAAATAAGGTGATGATTAGAATAAGAAATTTGAAATAATTCAAAATATTTCAATATTAGAAGTTCATTTTTTTACTGTAGAGCAAGAATATATTTAAAAACTGCTTTATATTTTAAACAATATATGATATAAATTTTTAAAATAATTTTATAGTGAAAATACTTACTTCACCATTTGGTTTCTGGTGATAAAACAGACGGAATAAAAGCTATTTTGCGAGATGTAATCACGAGACAAATAAGAGTTCAAGACAGTGAACGATGGATCTTTCGTTACTTTCTGCAAATATTGCGTATCTTTTCAGTTTAAGAGTGAATTAAAAAAAATTATGTCGTTTAATGAACTTTGCTAATATCGTCTCATTCATCATTACAATAAACATATGATGACTTTTGAGAAACGCAGTAACCTTCAAATTACATTTTTCCTTTAGATTAAATTTATATAAACAAAATTTTCATAACTCCAAGCGGATCGCCATTTTGAAATGATAGCGCACACACCAATGCCACGTACGATACAGACCACGTGGCACTGAGCAGCACAGCCTTCTATCGGATATCTCAGCTATTATTAAGGCAAAGTTATTATTTTAAATTCTAGTGGCTGTGATGAAAGATCTAGCGATTTTCTGATCGACTTCGTAGTTATTACGCTTAGTAAACTATACCATCTTACCGAACAAGAAAAGATAAGGTTCCTCTAAATCTTATTAAAATATTGTTAATGAAAATTCACTCTCTGTGTCTCCGATCTCCCAATATTGCAAAAATATTAGAATATTTCTTTTCCTTATAGTTAAAGAATACGACAAATCCTTCCTCCTCCTGTAAATAAAAATATTTTTCTGTTTTTTTTTTTTTCACAGTATAAGAATGAATTATAAATACTATAATGAAATTGTTTATTGTATCGCTATCGCGTCATTTATCATTACAATAAACATATGAAGACATTTCAGAACCGCAGTGACCTTCAAATTACATTTTTTCTTTAGGTAAAACTTAAATAAATACAATTTTCATCAGAAATTTTGAAGAATGTTTAAACTATGAAAAAATACTTGTTTGTTTTGTAATTACATTAAATATTCAAATTTTAACTCCTTAAATTAAGCGAAACTGTGATACAAAAAAATCAAAAACAAAAATTTATTTAAATTAAAGTTTATAACTGAGAGCTCGGGTACGACATCTGGTGAAAAAAAAAAAACGCCGAGACTAAATCAATGTGTTGTGCTTCACGGGAGCACAACATAATACATTTCGTTGTTTCTTGCCAAGTTCTAGTACTGTAAGTATATATTTTTTTTTTCCGAATAGTTCTTAATTTGTTATTGCCAAGAAGAAAATACAAATCTTAAAGTTATTTCCTAAAGAAAGTTGAAGCGTAATCAAAGTTTTATAATTATGTTGGTGCGAATGAAAAATAATTAAGAAATTGAAACGAATGGAAATTTAAAGATGAATTATAAATGTACATGTTAGTGAAGATTTACCTCTAATGATGTTTGTAAAATAAGTTGTAATTTCTTCCATGAAATAGAGAACGCAGCTTAAATATTTTTCAAAGTAAAACTATTTCAAAAAAACTATTTACATCAATTTGGAAAAAAATGTTCAACAACACAAGATAATCGAAACCATAAAAAAAATTGCCAACAGTACTGTACTTTCAAAAAAAATAAACTTTAATATACACTACCAAAAAAAAAAAAAAAAAAAACAAAGTTGGTTTTTTTTTCTTTATTTTTGGGCTGCTTTTTAGAAAATATTTTTATTTTCAATATTATTTCCAATAATACTGAATAAAAACTTTTCAAGCGCCTAATACACTCATTACCAAAAAAAAAAAAAAACGAAGACCTAGAAGGAGTTGTCCGATTGTGAGGAAATTTCGTATGCAAAGACATTGTGACCGCCCATGCAAATGATCAAACTTTGGTGTCCAATGAATGAATAGCGAGAGCTACAGCGCATCGGAACTGCGCACTCAGCAAGTGTATGTAAGAAGCGAATCTCAATCTGATGGTAAAAATTTCTGTTGCATTGCGAGTTAGGATACCTTTCAACGACTGAAAAAATGCCTCGAGCTCATTACGTGCAACTGTCAGAGAGGCCGTATCATTGGATTGAAAGAGACAGGTTGGGCAAATCGGAGAATCGCTCGTCATATGGGTCGAAGTGATGCGGCGATTAGAAGATGCTGGCAGGTATCGATGGACAATGGCAGATTTCAACTGTGTCCCGACGATCGTCGCAGACGTGTCTGGAGACGCCCAGGGCAGCGCGCCGATCCTGCTTTCACTATTGCACACCACACAGGCCCTCAACCAGGAGTTATGGTCTGGGGTACCACTTCCCTTGATAGCAGGACCCCTTTGGTCGTCGTTAGCGGCCCACTTAACAGCACAGCGGTACTTCGACGACATTCTGAGACCTGTTTTACTACCCTTCCTTTTGCAGTACCCTGGCCTTATTTTTCAGCAAGATAATGCCAGACCACATACGACACGTTTTGCTATGACCTGTCTTGCAGCTTGTGAAACACTTCCTTGGCCAGCCAGATCCCCAGATCTCTCTCCAATCGAGCATGTCTGGTTTATGATGGGAAGGCGACTGCATCCACCAGAGAATGAGGATGACCTAGCCCGACAATTGGAGCAAATTTGGCAAGAAATACCGCAGGAGACCATCAGGGAGCTTTATTACTCTATGCCACGTCGTGTGGCAGCTTGCATTCAGAGTAGAGGTGGGTCAGCACCTTATTGAGCATGTTACTTTGTAACTCTGTAACTTTGAAATAAATCACTCAATTTGTTTGAAATTTTAATCATTTTCTATTCTGTACATAATCTTTTTCTCCACCAATTTTTGTCTCCATCGGACAGCTCCTTCTAGGTTCGTCGTTTTTTTTTTGTTAATGAATGTATATAGATTTAATCCACTACTTTAATCTAATCTCTTTTTAAAATTCAGAAACTTATGTGAGATTTAAAATTAAAAAAAGATTTGAAATCCTTTAATTCAACAATGAAATTCAACAGATGCACATTTTTAGTCACTTATTATTTGAATATAGGCCGAAAACAAAATATTTCTTTATATTTTATATTTTTCGCCAAAAGTAATTAATAAAATAATAATAAATTAAGTAATAATAATTTAATAACTCTTTACTGATTTAAAATTTTATTTTAAAGTACATTTTTAGTGTTTGTTAATATTACGACTTTAAATTCAACATTCTATTATATAATTACAAATTATAGACAGTAATTTGATTGACCACTCATGTGAGTGACCTCAAACGTTGAGAACAGCACGAAAATGTGCTTAGAATATAAATCGCTCATCTCAAAAACAGTGGTATGAGTCACTCCCATGCAAAACTTAGGTATTGTCTGTTAGCGCCATCTGACGGTGGCATGTTGTACCTGCACTAACACATACTTACTCTAGTTGTTTCAATAGTATACTTGCAATAGGAGGGCGTCTTTTGGAGAGTTAGAGTGTAAACAGTATACATCGGTATCATGAGTCGAATTATTGTGAGGCCAGAATGTGCTTGGCAAAAAGACAGGTTATGGCATTGGCATACCAATATCATCGTTTGAAAATGTAATTAGTGTGGCTTTTGATAGTCGACTGCTTGAATGCAGAAGTGATGTTGAATGTAAAAAAGAGTAGTTAGTGAGATGTGTTGTTCTGTTCCACTTTGCTTTGACCAGTTCATTGAAATCCCACACCTGCACTTTGAAGACTGAATAGCTGTGCAGCACTATCACCTTAGTAGGAAAAGTTTCTTGTTCAGATAGCGTATTATTTTAAGCAGAGGGAAATACAGCAATATAGTCACGACATTGAAATATGTGTTTTTAGTCCTATTATATCGATATTTTGTTTCTTCGTGTTATCGAAGTAACTCATTTGATCTTTCAATAGGTGAACATTCAAATGTCTCTCGTGGTAAGACGGGCAGTTTTGCATGATCAAGATTAAACCACTGTTTTTTCTATGAGCTATTTATATTCTAAGGACAGTTTCGTGTGGTTCTGAGCGTTCGAGGTCAGGCACTTTTCTTGTTTGTAAAAAAGGCACTATCACGTTCCAAATAGGATACATCATTTAATTTCTAGAAAAATGTATAAATTGTCATATACATGTTTCTATACATTTTTTTTATACAAAAGTTTATTAGTTTCTCCCAAGTGTAATTGTTATTTTCATAAGTGAACTTGATTGATTGATTGTGGAAAATGTGGGTGGCAGGAAAGGCAAGCACCCCGACCTGTATGTATATTGCGCTATCCCGCGAAAATGAGGACATACTGAGAGAAAGACTGAGAAACTATGGTGGGAGAAGTGCAGGGGAAATGGGAGAACGCCGAGTAAACCTGCCCAACGTGGATCGTCCTCGTGGATCGTCACGAATCCCACATGAGAACCGACCTTTTGTACTCAGAGATAAGAGTATAAGTGTACTCAGAAGAATTATGAATTTAATGTACGAGTGCATTAAACTTCCTCAACCCACACACCTGAAATCAATTTCTAGATTATAAATTCTTAAAATAGTAAAAAAAGAACAATTCCAAGTTGAAAAAAGAGAGTTTGAGAAGCCTACTTTATATATCACTTCAAAAACTGTAATTGAGTCTGAGTGGAAATAGTATTGCATTATTATCTCAATGTAGTTTTGTTAATTATGTGAATTTCTATCTTATGCCTAGTAATTATATGATTTTTATATGTTGAACTGTTTGTTATATCGTATCAGAGATCATTATCACAAAATATCAATTAGATAAATCAACAAAGAAACACTTCTTTTTCTTTGAAAATAATGTGATTCCTCGAAGTTGAAATAATTAAAATACCACACAGTGTATAGGTGATGGTAAATATTGTTGGTCGCCAAATGAGATAGTAAAAAAGGGGATTCGAATTAGCGATTTTTAGTTTTTTTTCAGTCTTAAAACCAAGGATTGCTTCTGCTTCGTCTGTTTCCCCTCTTCTTGCCTTCCGCTTGAAACCAATCTTACTTCGGAAGGCGGCCTTTGCTGCGGACGAAATCTTCTCTTTCCTTGAAGGAAGACCCTCTTTCAGCTTGGTGCTGCGAGGACGAACTACTCCCTCTTCTTCCCAGCTGAAGACTAACGTGTGGTGGACAGTGAGTCCTCCTCCAGCCAGAGAAGAGAGAAGTTAATCGTCCGTGGAAGCTAATCGCAAGTAGTTAATCTCTAGCCGGAGAAGAAGAGAGCTAATTAAGAAGTTAGTTGTCTTTGGTGGCTGATAGCCACAAGATGGTCTCTAGCCGGAGAAGAGAGAGCAGTACGACTTGTACAACCGTCCACCACAAGTTAGTCTCCAGCTGGGAAGAAGACGGAGCAGCTCGTCCTCGCAGCAACAAGCCGCAAGAAGATCTTTCCAGGGAAGAGAAGATTCAGTCTGCAGCAAAGGCTGCCTTCCGAAGTAAGATTGGTTTCAAGCCGAAGCCAAGAAGAGGGCAAACAGCCGAAGCAGAAGCAATCCTTGGTTTTAAGACTGAAAAAAAATTTAAAAACTCGCTAGTTCGAACCTCCTTGTTAACTATCTCATTTGGCGACCAAGAATATTTACAATCACCTATATACTGTGTTGTATTTTAATTACAGTCGGATCTCTATTTAAAGAACCTATACCGTATCATAATATGGTAGTTCAATCCGAAGATTGGTTCACGTCTACAGAACCCTAGTGACCCCCGAAGGAGAAGCCGTAACTATACAAGGGAACGGATACTGGAGTGAAATCCCATTGCCTTCTCCAGGACGCCGTTAAGGAATGACGTCAGACCGAAGAGAAAGTGAAGAAGAGGCTGACAACACAGGAAAGGAATTAAAACATCCATGCTCTCGACCGGGATTTGAACCGGGTACCGTCAAACTGTTCCTCGTGACCGCACGACCACGCCGGCACGGCTAACGAACCTCTATTTTGCGAATTTCTCTATTTTACGAACTTTTCTTTGGAACAAAGAACATTTTGCTAATTTCTTCGAAAAATAAACGAACTTTTTCTTTGTATCTATTTTTTTTTCTACTTGAAATTTTTTATTAATAATATTTAGAGGAAATTAAAGCAATGTGGATGCAGCTGAGGGAAAAAGAAGAAATTAACGATGATGTGCTGATTGATGATTATCTTTCTCTCGATTTTGAAGTTGAGACCTCGGAAACACTAACTAAATCGGATATTTTGGATAGTGTGAAAAATAAAAATAATATTGGATGAAAATGAAGATGATGAAAATGGAAATGATCATGATGCAGAAATCAAAAAACCTTTATATGATGAAATGCTAAATTATTTGAAACAATCCGACGCGGATTACAATTTGAAGAAAATACGCCTGAAGGGTTTTTTGATGCATAGCAAAGATGCCAGGCGTACTATGAGCGAAAAAACTTTTTCAAAAAAAAACAGACAAAATTAACAGATTTTATTAGAAAATTTAAGTACGCATGTGATAATGTATGCTTTATGCCATTAAAATTATTACTTTTTTTAATAATATTGAATAACAAAAGGAGAATCTATATTTAACGAATTTTCAATATAACGAACTTTTTTTGGGATTTAGCGACTTTGTTAAATAGAGGTCCGACTGTATTTCAACTTGGAGGAATAACATTATTTTCAAAAAATGTTATTATGTTTCTTTGTTAATTTATCTAATTGATATTTTGTGATAATGATCTCTGATACGATGTAATAAACAGTTCAACATATGCTTATTAATTATATGATTTGTATAAGATAGAAATTCACATAATTAACAAAACTACAATGAGATAATAATGCAATACTACTTCCACTCCGACTCAACAGTTTTTGAAGTGATGTATAAAGTAGGCTTCTCATCTGTCTTTTTTTAACTTGGAATTATAATTTCTTAAAAATGTTAAAAAAAGAACAATCTAGAAATTCGATTTCAACTGTGAGGAAGTTTAATGTACTCGTACATTAAATTCATAATTCTTCTAAGTACACTTATACTCCTACCTCTGAGTACCAAAGGTCGGTTCTCATGTGGGATTCGTGAT
>JAFIDM010009583.1:0-44503 GCA_023159025.1 Thereuonema tuberculata
GATGTCGTTTTCCTTGCCCTGTAAAAACAAAACCACATTTTGAAACAAATATTAAATCATACAAATATTAACCGTACATGTTAAAAAATAATATTAAACAAGTCAAAAACACATTTTGTAGTAAATACAAAACAAAGCAACCTCGTACGAATTGCAATCTATCAAAAGATTGCGTTGTTAAAAGTGACACTACTATTCATTGGCGCGCAAAACTCATTTATTCAAGCCTTCACTACAAGGATCAAATATAATTTTAAGCGATGCCACTACTGAGTTCATTTTAGCATGTCTAAACCACATTTTGCACCGTTTGAGTGACTGAATAACTGGAGAATCTTAAACCGGAAGCGGACAAACAAATAGCAAAACTTGACGACGCGATAATAGGGCGATTAATGAGACCACCCTAATAAGACGTCCGAACGTCGCGGTCTATTTTAATACAGATTGTAACTGGTATCAGCTTTGAATCAGTAGAAGCAAATTGTTCTGAGCACAGAAGAAACGATAATGTTTAATCGAATATTACAACCGTTCATAGGTCTAGGATGATAAGACGGACCGAGCCTTGGGAAGGAGCGGTTTCAGATCACGTCTCGGAAACACGTCCCAACTGACAGTGTGATCCATACAGGTAGTGTGCTGACACAGCGTAAAGAGTGAACGGGATGGTGACGAACAAACGTCTTTTGAAACCTGGCCGTCTTTTGGAACGCCGTGCTTACCTGTCTTCCAGCTATGGCGTGCCGGCAAGTTCTTTATGAAAACTTTCCTTCCCGTGTCACCTCAAGATAGAAAAATTTGCAGGAACTGTACAAAGTGCGTGTCCGTCGTACCGGCGAATACTTAGAACATGCTGTACACACCTTGGATGGTTAATGCTAAGTTAGGATATTTCTATATTACATAACTGATATTTAATTAAAGTTACTGTTCCCACTCCAGGTTTCTTCTTTCGCTACTGGTTGTTTTGGCCAATACTGTATTCGTTCTCAGCATAGTCGATTCAGGTTAGATTGATCCCTAATACGTTCAATTAGCACTATTATTTTCCTTACCAGTGTCGACGGCCACCTGTAACCCATGGAGAGTCCAATGATTCATGGGGTTCCGACTCCCGGTTGGAGCTGTATTGCGCATTTTATACATACTCAGAAACCCTAATAGCTCCTCCCTACGAGCTTCGCTAAAAAAATGCTATGGAAAGCTGCATTTGGATAATATATGGAAACTTTTTTTTAATTTTTTTTCATTTAAAAAAAAAAGTAATCACTAATTTGAGGACCCCTAAAAAAATCTATGAAAAAGATTTGTCTGCGCCCCTAAGTCTTGGAATTGCGCCACTAAGTTACCACCTCCCACTCAGGGAAATAAGGAACCACTTCTTAGTCGCATACGGGATCTACATTTGACTTTGATTTTTTTTGTTATTGACTCTCTCATTCCGTTGTAAACGATATCTATTTAACAGTCTTAAAAAGAGTTCTCTGAATTTGCCATGAGATTTACGTTCAGACAATTTGATTTTAGACTAGTAACCATTATTTGTACTGAGAATGAAAGTAAGTAAATGGTTTTTAACTGAACATGCTACTGTATTCCACTGGCACATTTTTGTCCTCGTTGTTTGCCCATTTTATACGCATTGCGCTAAAACGGCTAGACGCATATCCATTACATTTGTTATGAGGCTTATTCATAGTCCAACTTGACCACAGACATGAGCACAGTTACTTTGATATCTAATCCTCTCCAATCCTCGAAACTCAGCTCTATTGTCTTCGACAAAAAAGAAGAGATTCCCCATTTAGTCATTTTTGATGAATTGATCAGGTCGAGTATTTATCGCGACATCTGGTGGCGATTTTTTTAAACTACGTGAATTTGATAACTGAAAAGAAAATAAGCAATGTTTGAAAATTTCATTAAAAATTGAACCAACCTAAAAATCCTCATTATTATTAATAATCTTTAATTCTGACTTATAGACAATGCCTTTATTATATACAAAGTATTTTTAAATTTTCAACATTAAGTTTTCCAGGACTGGAAAGTTTTTTCTCGTCTATCTTTTCCCTCGCTAACTACTCGCTTTACTGTGGATGTGGATACATTGATCAAAGCAGAGCAGTCTTCTCTAACAATTAATCTTGTCCTCACTATTACTCTTGAAATAATGGAAAACATTCGAAATTTCACCCCTTGCTTACTATGAAGAGTCTCTCGTTTCTTGCTGATCGTAGCTTGCTCCTACAAGGACGCCATTTTGAATTTACTGTGAAGTAATGAATTCCCAGAAATAAACAATTCATTAAAGGAATTCTTAATATGGAATCCCTTTTTTCCTGGCGAGGACAATAGTATTAGATTTACATTAAAATAAAAAATTCATTATTTTTATTATCCTTGATCTGTTTCTTTCATTAGGCAAAATCAACTGATGAAACGGGACATACAATTTTTTTTTTCGTCACCCTGAAGTTTTGAGAACCACTGCATGCAACAATAAGATGAAGAAATAAGAAGAAAGAAATCTCTTCCACAGACACAGACGCTGTGGTGTAATTATTCACAGGCATACCTGATAGCTGTCCACGACTGTCACTTTAACACCTTTGAACTCAAGTTTTGAGAACCACTGCATGCAACAATAAGATGAAGAAATAAGAAGAAAGAAATCTCTTCCACAGACACAGACGCTGTGGTGTCATTATTCACAGGCATACCTGATAGCTGTCCACGACTGTCACTTTAACACCTTTGAACTCTTTGTCCCTTAACAGATCGCGGCAGGCGTGTAGTTGTCCAGTGTATGTAGTAAGAACGGTGATACTCGAGGGCTCATATCCTTGCCATAACAGATGGCGACATAGCTTGCCTAAAAATTCCGCTTCGAAGTAATTTGCTTTCGTTTTGGAATGAGAGACCCAGAAGTAGAATTTGTAAGGATTAAGAATTTTTTTGCATTTATAAATAACATAAAGAAGCAAATAAAGATTTCTTTAAGTACCAAAATATTAGAGTCAGCAGTAAAGAGAATGTTTCCGCCTCGTGCTCCCCCCCCCCACTCACTATAAATGGCCGCAGCCCGATGATGTACGAGTTCCGTAAGAGGTAACAGTCGTGCCTATTGAGAGGCAGTATATTTGAGGTAAGTATGGGACGTGCTCAGGATTTATCAATATTGTGGGCAGATTGTAGGGGCCAGAAGAATGAGGCTCTCCATCTACCAGGTGACCAAGCCCTTGGATTCTTGCGGGCCAAAGTAGGACGGATATACGACGAACATGTGAAGTCAGGACAGACATTGGCGGAACGTCAACACTGTGGACGCCCTCAGGTGTTGCATGAGCGGGACCATTGGCTACTGACAAGGATGGTAACCACACAGCGTAGGGGAACATTGCGTCAAATCACATCACAATTCAACCCTGGGTCCTCCCAACCCATCAGTTAATGCGCTTTACAGGGTACACTGCGTTCCTTGGGGTTTGGTAGTCGTCGACCAAAATACGGGTACCGTAATGACAGCCATTGAACGTGTCTGGCTGGATACACCCACGCAAAGACACCAACAACTTCATGTCATGCCACTGTTATTCGGGCGACGGGAGAAACTACACGTTATTAAGTGTCTCTAATGTTTTGGCAGTTCAGTTTAGCAAAAAATCAATATTTCTGCAGTTAAAAAAAGAATCTGCATTATTTTCTTAAAATTAAGACAGGCTCATTAATTTTAAATCACATCAAACAATGCATGGATTAAGGATTAATATTAATTGTCAAAATAATGAAATATTAATAGAAATAAAGGAAGAAATCCATTGTTTAGATTCCAATGCTTTTCTAGGGGAGTTTTTGTCTTCCTTCTCGCGCTAATTTCTCGACAGGAACCCATTTGAAAAACATTTCAAATACAGTAATACCTTGAGATACGAGCACAATCCGTTCCAGGACCGAGCTCGTAACTCGAGGTGCTCGTATCTCAAACATTTTGTCCCAAAAGAAATGACAGAAAAAAAAAATTAATCCGTTCTGGCCCTCTATAAAACTCCCTTATTAATGCTAATAATAATGGAACAAACATGTTTTTAATTGCTATAGAGACACACACACACAAAAATTATAGTATATAAGGATTCCTGTGATATAAAATAAAATGTGGTTTTAATGACGAGTTCTTACTGACAGACGATATAGTAGCGGCTAAATGAGGCATGTGCGGAGGGAGGGAGGGAGGGAGGGAGGGAAGAGAGTTGGCCCGTACGTAGACACTTCGTACACTTCATAACTTACATAAACTTAAAATTAACGTAACTTAGCTCAGGTATTTTTTTTTTTGATTTTTTCGTTTTGTAATCTTTACTTTTCTTCACTTTTCTTAACGTTTTTCTCCTGATTACCCTTACTTTCATTTGGGGCAAGCCTCGGGAATATAAGCTCATCTGATTTTGATCAGAACACTAAAAGGTAAAAAAAAAAATAATACAAAAGAAAAATTGAGAAATTTGGATATGGTTTCAGAAATTCACACCTTAGATATGTGTTAAAAGACAAAACAATATTGAACCAAGGATAACAATCCTTTTAGTAATCCACTAATTTACGCTACTATGACAGAGGTTACTTGGATATACACCAACTTCCATTACAGACGGAGGGAAAATGCGTAAATGACATCAGTATTATTAAAAACAGGGAAGTTTGTTAGTTAAATCTTAACAGTGTTTTTTACAGCTATTGTTTCCTTCCCTCCTCCTCAAAAAAAATTAATTAAAGGGATGGGGGTACATAAGAAAAAGAAAAGGATTCGTACCCTGAACCATCATTATCATCATAGGAATCAGGGACGGTCGATTCGTCCTAGTTAGAACTCGTCAGCCAGATTTACCCTCCACGACAGGCTCAGAAAGGAGCGAATCCTTTTCTGTTTCTTGTGTGCCTCCCTTAGTTGTCTTTTTTATGTTAAATGAGGCACGTTAAAATCTTTATTTTTTTCCTCTATTTACCATTTGATGGCAGCTCTGAATTCTCATGTATGACTTAAAATTCTTCAACATAGTCCAAGTTCAATCCATAAATATTTAATTACGATAACACATTTTCGCTAATTTAGAGCGTTTTTTTTAAAATCCAATTTTATTTAGTTCTTGATATGCTCTTGCCCCATACATTTCTATATGTGGGGCAAGTGCGTGTATTTTGTATGAGAAAAGTTTCACACGACATTCGGATTTTCTGTTGTAAAAGACTGAGATATCAGAATATTCTTATCTCCATCCTGTTCTATACTAATTACCGCCTTTTCCTCTTCAGTTGTTAGGCGTGGACAGACATAAACGAATATCTGTACTACCGGTATCCGAACTTTTTGATATACCCGAAATAAAGGATCGCAAATAGCTCGGATAACGGACGTTGATCTACTGTATTCTTGTATGTCTAGTGCCTGAATCTCAATTACAATAAACAAACTGGTTCAGAGTATATCGTTATATTTACTTTAATACTAAAAAGAAACAAAAAAAAGAAATACACAAAATTCTTACCGAATCTTCAGGAACTGAGTGATTCAGAAAGAAAACATTACATCTCATTCCTTTAATGTCTTCATATTTGGATACAATTGGATGATTCTGAAGATGTTGTTGTTGTTGTTTGTTGGTATTTTAATGGCGCAAAAGCAGCAGTGGCTAAGCTGCGCCAAGAAAGGTAAAATTCAGAACATTGGAAAAGCAAAATAATCGAAGTAAATCAAGATAAAATGGGCAAAAACAAGGAAATAACTGTTAATTATAAAAGAGAGGCAAGGCCACATTGAGAAATGAAGCGGAAAACTGCGGAAATAGGTAACAACTCATTATCATTCAAAAGTAAGGAAATATGAAAAGGAACGTGAAATTTAAAAAGAGGATAAAAGCACTGACGACGATGTTGATTAAAAGCGGGACAGTCAATTAAAATATGATGAATAGTTAAAATAACGTTGCACGTAGAACACTGGGGAGGTGGACGATTGAGCAGTAAATAGCTATGTGTGAGTCTTGTATGCCCGATCCTCAGACGCACCAGAAGAACATCCTTCTGACGAGTTGGAAGCAGCCGATAGGTAGGAGAGGATAATAAAGGACTGACAAGACGAAGTTTATTGCCGGGAAGATCATCCCATTCGTGTTGCCAGGCAGATCGGAGACGAGTACGTATAAGAGCATTGATGTCAGAGGGAGGAGTGGAGATCCGTCGCAGTGGGAGACCAGCAGCAGATTTGGCGAGAGAATCAGCGAGGTCATTGCCGACAATACCGACGTGGCCTGGAATCCAGCATAAAATAATCGTGCAATGTTGAAAATGTTGTAAGAAATCTAAAATGGACAAAACAAAAGGGTGAACCTTCACTGTGTGACTGCACAGTGCCTGCAGAGCACTCTCAGAGTCACTATAGATAAGAGTTTTGGGAAACTTTTCCTGAAATGCATACTTTAAGGCTAGGAAAATGGCGTAAAGCTCAGCAGAGAACACCGAAACCTCAGAAGGAAGATGAACAACTTTCCTGAAAGTGGCAGTATAAAAGGCGGCTCCAACATAAGATGCGCCTTTAGATCCATCGGTGTAAAAAATGTTGAAGTCAGAATGACGGGACAAATGGTCCCGATGCAGATTCTGAAAGACTGTGGAGGACGTATTGATTTTTGCAAAATTACGAAGCGAAAAATCACAGGTTGGGAGTTGATAGTTCCAGTGTGCTGATGGTAAAGCAGGTAAAGTGGCAATGTTATGATCAGTGAGATGTAGTGTAGTAAGCCAATTCGTCACCCGATGTCCAAACGGTGGGATAATGGAAGGACGATTGGTAAAAAGTCGTCGCTGACGGGGACGACAGACACATTGATGAGCAGGGTTATGTGGAAGTGAAGAAATCCGTGCGAAATATTGCAGTGACATGGCTTGTCTACGAAAGTGCAGGGACGGTTCCAGAGCCTCTGCGTACAGGCTGGGAATCGGTGAAGTACGGAAAGCACCGAGGCAGAAACGAAGGGCCTGATTGTGAACAGGATCAAGTGTTCGAAGTACAGATGGCCGTGCAGAGCCATATACAATGCAGCCATAATCTAGTTTGGATCGAATAAGGGCACGGTAAATGCGCAACAAAACCAGGCGATCACCACCCCAAGTGGAATGTGAAAGCGCTTTGATACAATGTAATTTTAAAATACAACGCTTCCGGAGATCAAGGATGTGATCCTTAAAAGTCAATTTCCTGTCAAAAATCAGGCCTAAAAATTTATGTTGAGAATGACATGGTAGTGGGACACCACCAAGAGTCAGCTGGGGATCAGGAAAAAATCCCTGACGACGAGTGAAATGGACACAGACAGTTTTGGATTGGGAGAAATTAAAACCATTAGAAATAGTCCATGCCTGCAACTGATTCAAAGCTAACTGCAGTTGTCTTTCAATCAGACGTAAATTTACAGAACGGCAGGAAATCTGTAAGTCATCAACATATAAAGAATGGTGGATAAAAGGAGGCAAAGCAGAGATGATGCCGTTGATCTTTACAGAAAAAAGGGTAACACTTAAAACACAACCCTGAGGGACTCCGAGTTCTTGAGGATAAACGGTGGATAGCGTAGATCCCAGACGAACTTGAAAAGTTCGATTTGCAAGAAAATTGCGAATGAAAATAGGCATGTGGCCACGAAGGCCATAACTATAAAGATCTTGCAAAATACCAAATTTCCATGTGCGATCATAGGCCTTCTCCAAGTTAAAGAAGATGGAGACGAGGTGTTCTCGATTAACAAAGGCAGTGCGAATAGTATCTTCCAAACGGACAAGATGGTTAGCCGTAGAACGATGTTGTCGGAATCCACACTGTGTGGGAGCTAGATGCTGATTGACTTCAAGAAACCATTGAAGTCGGCGATTTACCATGCGTTCGAGTGTCTTGCATAAGCAGCTGGTGAGTGCTATGGGACGATAATTATTGGGATCACTCACATCTTTACCAGGCTTAGCGAAAGGTATAATGATGGCTCGACGCCAACAATCAGGAAAGAGGTGTTCCAACCAGATTTTATTAAATATAGAAAGAAGAATATTCAACGAAGAAAAAGATAAATGACGTAACATCACGTAATGAAGTCCATCAGGGCCGCATGCGGTATTTTTGCTATTATCTAAAGCAAACAATAACTCCTGGATACTAAAAGGGAGATTATATAGTTCTCTGTTGGAAGAAGAGAAGTTTAATGGAATAGCTTCAGTACGATCTTTAATTTGTTGAAAAGTGGAAGGTAACAAAGCTGGGCTGGAATTCCGCGCAAAAGCCCGTCCAAGTGCTTCAGCTTGATCAGAGATGTTAGCAATTTCTTTTCCATCTTCTTTGAGGATGTGTAAAGAGTGAGGTACATATTTGCCGTGCATCTTCCGAATTTTATCCCAGAGGGTCTTTGAAGATAGTGTACATGTGATGGATGATATATAGCGTTTCCAAGACTCCTTCTGACTAACCCGACGGATACGACGAGCTAAAGCGCGGGCACGCTTAAAGGACAAAAGATTGGCAGAAGTGGGATAACGTCGGAAGATGTTCCAGGCTTTTTGTTTAAGTTTCTGTGCAGAAGTACAATCAGGAGTCCACCAAGGTTTAGGATGCAGTGGGAATCGTCCAGATGTTTGTGGAATTATTGCTTCTGCAGCCCCAATAATGGTATGCGTGACCTCGTCAATAATTTGATCAATGGTAGCTGAAAGATCAATGGCTTCCAGAGTACAGCGGGTAGTAAAAGTTGTCCAATCAGCAGTGTCAAATTTCCAGCGAGGACGACAGGATGATGAAACAGCAGAACGAGGTAGTTCTTGGAGAATGATTGGGAAATGGTCACTGCCACCAGGATCATCAATAACATCCCATGAGAAATGGGGGAAGAGCGAAGCCGAACCGATTGCTAAATCTATAGCAGAAAACGATATTGGCGAGGATGTGAAATGAGTCGCTGCACCTGTATTAAAAATACAAAGATTGCGCCGAACTAAAAGATCTTCAATAACAGTTCCTCGAGTATTGGTGAAGTTAGAACCCCATACCGGAGAGTGAGCATTGAAGTCACCAACTAAGAGAAACGGAGTCGGTAATTGATCAAGAAGATTATCAATCTCTGTAGCCGAAACAGCCGTTGTGGGGGAAAGGTATAAGCTACAGATAGTAAAAAGGCGGCTTGTTGAAAGGCGAGCAGCAACAGCTTCCAAAGAAGTCGTAAGTGGAACAGGGGAAAAAGGAATGTCATTTCGAATAAGGAGACAAACTCCTCCACCGCTTCTATCAGTCCGCTGTTTTCTCAGCATGGAATAACCATGAAAAGAAAAAGTGTCGTTTCCCGTAAGAAAAGTTTCCTGCAGACACAGACATACAGGATGATGTGTGTGAACTAAAGCTTTAACATCATTTAAGTTGGAGCGAAGTCCTCTACAATTCCATGATAAAGAAACCATAATTGAAATTAAAAAGGAAAAGGTGAAAAAAATCAACGAAAAAAATCAAGGTGGAGCAGATGGTAGTACCGGAAAAATAGGAGATGCTAAGGGGTCATTTATATCGTCATCAGAAGATCGACGGGGAGAGGAATGTCTCCGACGTCCACGAGAAGGCGAGCGTGAACGTGTGCGTAACAGGGATTGATGAGGAGAAACTGAATGCCGCTTCCGTGTGAATTTTGGAGCTGCTGGGGTAATAGAAGGACGTGAAGATATCGGTAAAGACAAAATGGTAGATTGTGAGGTAGATTGTGTAGCTGGCGAAGGACCTCGTGGTGTGCAAGTAGCAATGGTGTGAAATATTGAAGAAAAAGACTCATGAGGAGGACAAGTGATATCTGTTTGACAGGCGATCGAAGTCGTCTGTTTGGATTGCACCACAGAAGAAAAAGTCTTTTGGGCTGGCACTGCAGGAAGCATGTTCCGGGCCTCGGGATAAGAAAGAGAATGTTTCACTCTGATGGCCTGGATCTCTTTCTCCTCTTTCCAGCGAGGACAAGATCGGGAATATGAAGGATGGTCGCCGGAACAATTGACACACTTGAGAGGTAAAGTGCACTGTGTAGGCTCGTGGGATGGCTCACCACACTTAGGGCAGATGGACTTGCCACGACAAGCTGCGGAGCCATGACCATAACGCTGGCATTTAAAACAGCGTAGAGGGTTCGGAATATACGGACGCACAGGACAGCGTAAATAGCCAGCGGTGACACTCGTAGGCAGTGTGGAGGAGTTAAAAGTAAGCACAATTGTGCGAGTTGGTACTTCCTTATTATCACGACGGATGTTAATGCGGCGAACCGCAGTGACACCCTGCGAAGCAAAGCCTTCAAGAAGGTCAGCATCACATAGACCGTCCAGATCTGGTTCTCGGATGACGCCACGACTAGAATTTAAAGTCTTGTGTTTAGTGACAGATACCGGAGTATTTGCCAGAGTCGTCAACTTAAGAAGTTGGTCCACAGCTTTGAAGAAGGCAGCTGGATTAGCAAATCGCCAGACTGGAGCTTCTTGACAGACTTGATATTTGAAGTGATACCTGAAAGTGCTTTCGAGATGAGAAACGGGGACAGTTTGGATAAAGGTGTGTCAAGGGCTAAAGAGTGCATAATTAAAAAAGTCTGGCTGGTAGTACAAGGAGAGGTAACATCGACGGTGTGGGAATTGCTTCCCAATAAAGGAAAAAAATTATTAGAATCCATACACAAAAGAATTAGCTGGGGAAAGTACAGTCGCCAGGCAGCTATCCCCATATCTGCCTGGAAGGCACTGCCGAAGCAGTTTAAATACTGTGATTTGTTGCCAGGCAAGCTTTTTTTTTCCACAGGGATCGTTCAAGACACTAAAATAACCCCGTAGTGCCACACATCCATCGGCACGATGCCTTCCACCTTGGATTCGGGGGCGGGCGTTTAGGACCCATGGAGGGTAAAATACCCTCCAAGGGTGTCCCTCACCATGTAGGAACCCGCATCGAGGGGGCGCTACGATGGACTGCGCTGGTGTCTCGGCATTTCCTCCTTGACACAACAGGACTATGGGTATCCCGCCAATACTCGGTCGCCAGAGCCTCATTCGTGAAAACAGGGTCCACCACAGGAAGGTGAGCTTGACATTTGGGAGGAGAGGTTATATTAACCAGCAAGTGGTGTGACACATCACTCCCCTTGGACCCCATGATTCTGAAGAGTTGGATAAATGTGTGGAACCAGTAAACGAGATACTTCCGGTCTCATTCGATGCTGCATTTGAAGGGTCTCATAATGCACATCATTTTTAATTAATCGCTCAAACATGGAAACTTCCAGATTATAGTCTTTGGCCAAACGATAAACTGTAGGATTTGGTCTCAGCTGCTTGTGATCTCCTATGCAAGGAAAAACAATGTGGTAAACAACTTTTTTATCAATTAATAAAAAATACATTTACATTAAAAGTTTAACGAAATATCATTCGTATTTTAAAATAATAAAAAAAATGAATAGATATGTTAACTATGAAATTTACCAGTAAACAGTTAATAATATTAACACTATGGCCCTCAGTTATCATTAACCAGCTACCAAAAATCACCGAGATCGGTTCAAGAATTCACAGTGACCCCGTGGATGCAAAGTCAGTTTTCAGGCGTTCATCTGGAAGGGATTTTGCATTTTGATAGTTTATAAGAGTCGTTGATCACTAACAAGCTGTCAAAAATCAGCAAGATCGGTCCACGTATTAGGGAGAATATATCGTTCAAGTTTGCAATGATACGGTATGAGACGAGCTCTGGTTCTTATATTTTTCCTACTCAAATATACTAATACAATGTTAATAAATTTAATTACTTTTCTATTACAATAAACGAACTGCAAATGATTACTATTTGAGCTGTATTTGCAGAAATTTCAGAAATCTAAAAAAAAAAAAAAAAATATAAATAAATACTTAAGTATACGTTGTGAACCATATTTCATGTAAAATAAGAAAACCTTCCAAATGGATAGATCTTGGATCTCGTTACACATATCTTAACAAAGGGATATTTCAAAAGTGACCATAGGTTGTTCTACGAAGATCTCTAAATGATGTTGGTGTACAAACTGTACAGACAACCAATAAGTAGAAAAGCAAGGGACATGTACTACCAAAGATCTATCATTGTCGCTAAAACTCAAAAAATATTTACATTAAAGAGCTGAAAATTGAGATAAGCAGTACAAAAATCATTTTTCAATTGATTTGACAGAAGCTGAAACTACAGGAATCAAAAACTTACCAACAGACAAGTCTCTGGTATAATTACGATAAATACACATTAATTACATGGAAATAGTTTACAATTACTACCTTTTGGTGCAATTATTTGAATCCAATCGTATATGTATTTGGAAGTTAGCTCGCAAACCAAATCATCATTAAACTTCACAACATTGGTGTATATTAAGAGGAAGATCGAGAGGGCTCTGCCCCATCCACGAAATATATAGAATAGGCCTTATTTTCTTTCTTTTTTTTTTTGGTTGGATGGCCTGTTGAGAGGACCTTGCATCTCTCCCCTCCAAAAATTATTGACTATTGGAGTCCTTAACTTGGCCTCATCCCAAAATAAGTCCTACCTATGCCCTTTGTTAACGATATAAATATTCTTAATTACAAAAAAAGAAAGAAAAAAGTAAGAAAGAAATGGAAAAAGATTTTTCAATATTGAATAATTTTTAAATAGAAACAGCATTTTTCCTTTTTTTAATTCAATGTAACATCCTAGAATTTTCTTCACAACTTCCATATAGTAAAAGATTATTATTATGATAACATCATTAAAAAAATATTAATTTACATATAGTGACATGGAAGAGAAAAGTCGGAATCGACAAAAAAAAAAAAAAAAGAATCGCACTCGAAGTCCTAAATAACATGGAATTCAGAAGATATTAAACTGTAGTTATAAAAATAGCTAAGAAATATGAAAAAAAATAAGCCAAATAATTTTACCTATTAAAATTAACTGTTGAATTTGAGGCGTCAGTGCTGCAGTTATGTGAGCTTCAAAAACTTCGGCTGCTTCTTCGACAATCACTAATAAAGACGGGAAAAAAAAAGAAATATATTTAAATGTCAATGTTATTAATTTTTTCAGTAAATTCAATGAAAATGAAAATATTTAATTTTCACCTTTCCTCGTCTACAGTTTAATTACCATATCTTAACAGAATATGAATTTTAAGTAATACGATTTTGCTAAATAAATTATGCATATGGGTAGAATAGGATTTTTTTTCCTTTCTTTTAAACAAATTACCGCCGTTCCGGCATATCCTAGTTATCTAGGCGTCGGCCTTTCAAGACGCAGATGTGACGTGAACGTGGGTTCAATTCCCTGCGTGGGGCTTGGATGTTGCTTTTTTTTCTGTAGTGTTTGTTTCCCTTTCGACTAACAAGCAGAGGAATGGCTGCACTATTTATACCAACATCTATCATGGACAGGATCCATGAAAGCCTCAACCAGGCTAAGAATTAATATATAGAAGCTCGGTTATAACGCGATCTTTCGGATCCAAGATCTCGAAGATCGCGATATAACCGCGAAAAAACCAAACTTTTATTACGTCAAATGTCGTATATCGCACCCTATTATTGCCTACACGATTCCAAATCAATTTAAAATGGTCATTTCGCGATTACCTACATCATTCAGAGCTATGAGAGAGAATTTTATATTTTATAAATATATAAACCATTACCTTTTCAACACTTTGATGGGTGATATTAGGCAAAATCGATTTGGCGCCGCCATCTTAGCATCCTGTACAAATGTGGAAATCATGTGGATCGAAACTATATATTCATACGCCTATTAGATTACATGGGCCTCTTTACTGGTTGTCAATGGCAGAAATATAGATCTCGATATTCATTTTGGTTGAACGAAAAAGTCCGCGAAAAATATATTGTATTTGTCGCATTTTCGTGACATTAGTGTGGGTATAGTCTCAATTACTATAAATAGTAAGGAAACAAGCATATTAATTTACACCTTTGATTTGATTTTAGGCGGAAAAACGGTAAATTTTGCAATTTTATAATTATACACCTTTTCCAAAATAGAAGGGGTCTAAGACCAAATCGTGTTATAACCGAGCTTCGGTGTATCAAGAAATTGTATTTTTAAGGTAACTCTAAATACACTGAGTATAATTAAAATACACTTGATTCAGTCAATTATACACAGGACCAATGGACAAAGTCACATTTTGGGAAACCACTTACATGGTAGAAAGAAGTACAGTTAGTTCAAAAAGTTTCCACCAGGGGAAAACAGTTTGGCAAACAAGAAAACTCCAAATGTATGAATGTTTTAGGTGAGTATTACGCTATGTTTAGTTTTTAAATGTCATTATTTTTTAAACTAAGCATTAAGTAGCAGCGGCGTATTTCTCTTATTGTCGATTTTTTCAAGGTCTTTTTTTTTTAATTTGCCAAAATCATTTCTCCATGTTCCAAAAAGTGTTCATATTACGTAAGACTGTACCGGTTACTGATTGTCTTTATAGATAATTTTTAATAAAAATACGTTATAATAATAATTACCTAATTTTAATCTCATGATTCTACATATATATGTCATCTGTGTTTTTTTTAAATACTAAATTTATTTAAATACTTAAAAAAATTAGAAATAAATTGGTAATACTTAAAATTTAAATACTAACAATAATATTACTAATTAAATAAAAAAAGCAAAGTCTTAGAATATTGTTTTTGTTTTTCTAAATTTTAATTTCCACTTCTGCCGCTGATGACGTGAAGATAAATTGGCCGTATATTCACAGATACAGTAATATGGTTTTTGTATTGGCATTTTATAAATTCCACATCACTGTCCGGCTTTATATATACTACAACGCCGACAACGAGAAAAGATAACCAGTCTGCAATTGTTATCCATTTTAAACGTTGCTACATGCGCAGTAGAAACGTGCGATATAACTGACATTAACACTCATTGGTCTAGCAAATTTAATCATTTGCATATGTGGTATAAAGGAATGCTCATACGTAATTTCGGGATGATCAGATTGTTTAGGAGTGATTCGATTTTTTTTGCAACAGAGTGTATACATACAGGGTGTACCTGAAATTTGCTGCCAAACTTAAAGGTTATATTCAATCATACAAAGCAACCAATAAATATCCTATAAACATCGGTCTGGAAAAGCTTTATTTAGAAGATATGAACGATGGAATAATACAGATGTGTTGGCCGTACATAAAGTGCTCGAAAAGTCCTCCACCGGCCGCAATGCACGCAACACAACGTCATTCTTTTGACTGCCGAACACGGTTGAAGATGAAAGGTGCACGTCAAATTGTGTTGGTACCCATCCACTATGAGATCATACAGTGCGTGGGTGTAAGTAACGGCTGTGGTGTACACGAATGCTTCAAAATAACCCCATACGAAAAGGTTCAGAGGGTTTAAATCCGGGGAACAAGCAGGCCATGTCACGATTACCGAGGAGCAATTTAATGACTTTACGTTATGATGTAAAGGCCAACACTTCTGTATTGTTGCATCATCTTGGAAATAACGCATTTCCAGACCCATGATTGAATACAACCTTTTAGGTTTGGCAGCACAGATACAGATACACCCATTATATACTTTACAAAACATATCTTTTAAAACAAACATTGCAAAATTGGATCATTAGAACTCATACTCACTTATTTTAGGTCCAATGACTTGAAGTACATCGTGATACTTGGCTACTCCAGTAGTCGTCATTCCAATGATGTCACTGGCTTTCATTAACAACAAATCTTCTCCTTTGATCACTTCCCGTAAACGGTTACATTCTTTGTCAAACTGATTCTGAAGGACCTTCACTTTTTCTTCCAATCTATACGATTTCAGTTGTCGCCACTTTCTGTACAACTTCCACCTCTTATCCAGATTCAACGACCACACATTCCTTATTTGGAAAACGTTTAAATCGTCCATTACGTCATCTTTGCTCAGTTCTCTTCGAAACAAAAACTTCCTCAATTCTTTCATCATTGCAGTAACATTGGGAGATTTGCAGTCCAACATCTCTGGATTATCATAATCCTCTAGAGTCAAAGCAAATCTCAATCTTCATGACCCAACTCCGAATAATCTCTGTGCTCCAGTTCTTCTTCTTCCATTCTGTCTTCATCGAATTCACGTCTGTCTTGATCTGTTCCGATTTCCTCATCTTCGTCACTTGAATAATCCCAACTCACTATCTCCCCATCTTCTGTTTCTTCTGGCTTCATCAGCATGGACTCTACGCCACCGTAGAGGTAAAAGAACTCTTTCCTTTCCTTCTCTGATAACAAATCGTCGTACAGCAACCCTAACCACGTGGCAATAAGGGAAAATGAACAACCCTCGACATCTTTCGGTTCAATTCCATAATAATTTTGGAATCTAAACTTTAAGGACACTACAAGTCTATTGTGAGGAGCAGGAAGGTCTTTAAGATGCTCTTCGCTTATAAGGTTCTTCCTCATCATCTTTACCTTCTGTTCCAAAACCCCAATGCGCAAACGCAGTTTCGCGATAGATTTCCTAATACCTTTGACATTAAAATGGACCATCTTGGAACGGCGGTGATCAAATCTCATCTGGTTGCGAATTCGGCTTAAATTATATGGGTCTAGCACAGCTAACTTTGATTGCCCTCCCACGCGGAGAAGTTTTTTGGTGAACTTCAATATACCTTCAAGAAACTGATCGAGGGCATAGTTTGCGTAACACAGCACCAGGATTGGTGCTTTTTCTAAACTATTCCAGGCACTTTCGTTTGCTAGCAGAACAGAAACGATTTTCAAATCAATATAGGTTTTTCCCGTTCCAGGAGGACCTTGGATCAGATACAGTTCCGATGTGAGAGCAAAGTGGACAGCGCACAACTGTGAGTCATCCAAATCCAAGTCTTCGGCAGGCGGCCAAGAATTGACATCAAAAACATTCACTGCGCAATATGGATCTGAAACGATAGTGGTAATATTTGAAAAATCCAACTTATCGTTCTCCAACAAATATTGCGGAGGATTTGGGGTTTTGTGAAGATTGATAATGTACTTCTTAAATGGCAAGTCATGAAACTTAATATTCTGCAGTGCCTTCAGAGTGTATCTATATGCTTCGAAATACGCTTCCGATTCAATCATAAGAAAGTCCATCTTCTTGGGATCAATATTCAACTTTGATTCTTCTTCTGGTGTGTTGTCTTCAAAACGCACAACGATCCTTCGTCTTTTCAAGTTCGAAACATTGCTATCAACCACTGTTGCAGAAAGCATTGCCTGAAACTTATCGTTGGAGAGACAAGAAAGAACCGTAAAGAAGACTTTGCGAACTAGCCCATTTTATTCTTCTAAAAGGCTCTGCATCAAACTCAACCATATTGACTAATCCCTGGCTTGACTGGCCTAACAGTTTTTGAGAGTGAATCTTAACTTTGTTATAAATTCTCACATCATTGCATTTTATTGATGTGTGCCGAGCGTTCAACTGACTCAGATATTCTGTTATTCCAGTTCTAAGAGGGCAAACAAAATCTTCTCTCAAGAGACGGAACTGCCTGTCTAAGTAATCTTCTACATCCCTGTTGGCACCGTCTATGATATTCGGTCTCAGGACAGGATGCAATTTTGCTAGGAGTTCAGAAGCCCTAGGAATGATTGGCATTTCCCTGAAGCAATCCAGAGGTGGTAGCAGAAAGCTTTCATCGTTCTCTTCAGTACTTTCACTGTATGGGACTTCTCCGTCAAGAAGACTGTTTGCTTTAGCTTCAAACATTGTTAAAGACTTAAATCCAATCTTATCTTTCACAATTCCCTTCAATTGCAACACTTTAAAACTTTAAAAGTTCCCAAGAACTGCGTCACTAGAGGCAGTAACTGGACAGATGCAGCCAAAGGAAGACGAGACAAGTAGCAATCCATTACAGCACTTAAAGACAAGCAAATTTGGTCTGCATTACAATCCATTTCTGCTCCTCTTCGAAGCTCAGAAAATAGGTGCAAAACATGTTTGGAGAAAAAGTCTTTTTTTAGAAAAAGTCTCATTAATTTTAGTTGATTTTCCATATGAATTTCGTTCTTTAAGATAGAAGCTACTATCAATAACAGTAGTGATGTCATATTTGGAGACAGATAGGGAAGGTAGGGACAGTTCTTCTAGACCATTAAATGGATCAATTAGAATCAAAATCTGCTCACTAACATTTTTTTGTAAAATCCTTTTCAAAGCGTAATATCCCAATGTTGATTTATTCTTTTTGGTTCCGCAATCGAAATTTCCAGAAGAATCCGAGTCTTCTCTTGGGAAGGTGCTTTTCATTTTTTCTTTGTTTTTCATCAGTTCTTTCAAAATAACCAAAATCTTCATTCGAATCACTCCATTTTCGTTTACAAGACTTTTTACTGAATGTGGGCGTTGCATTTCTTCTATTTCCTGAGTAAATTCTTCAACTACTGGAACTGAAATCTCCACTTTTCTTCCTTTTTGAATGTACACGATCTCTAAAATACTTCGGAGTTGGTGATTCAATCGTTGAGTATCCCCTTAAGGTGTCCAAATCAGTAATTCTATTATCTGGGTTGCTTCTTCCGTTATTGTATCTTACACTCTCCATATTCCTGTTCTGTGGAGACTTAAAATACTTTGCAGGCGATGGGTTACTTATAGATAACTGTCGACTTGATTCATAACTCCCAGTAAACCTATTATCTGATCCGTGTCTTGTAGGACGTCTTGTATCATCTCTGTTCGTTCTTTGCTGAATTATTACAGATCTCAAACGCTTTGGAGCTGATTCGCTTGTTTCATCATCACTTACAGACCACCTGCTGTCTGTTTGACTACATTTTTTCTTCTCTGTATTTCTGCTGCGTGGTAGTGACAAAGATCTAAACCACTTCGGAGATGATGGATCATTTGTTGATGACATTTTCGCTGTTGGATATCCTGAAAAAAGAAAAAAAAATATTGAGTTTAAGTTCCCAAACGAATAATGAGTTTTTAGGAGAAAATAGACTTTGTTTACATAACTTTTCCATTTTTTACAAAAAAAAAGGGAATGTTACTGTGGTTTCTATACACACATCTAATCGGACCTAAAGAAAACAATTACAGATGTTGCATTATTTATCATCCTGAAAAGACCCTCAAGGTCCAAAAAGCCTTAGGGCTACATAAACTAAAAGAATCTTTATGATACAAAGCATAGAAAAACTTAGACCTTTTATTGAAAGACCATTAACGTCTTAAACTTTAGGTCTCCATTTGGTTACTGATCGTCCGGAACTTCAATATTGCAACCGCCTTTCTTTAAGATACCTGAACTTTTCAATGCCATTATCATCTAATCTCAGGATTTTTAGCAACCCATTTGGGAGCTATTAATTTTGTTCTTCCCTAACAACGCCCGCACGGAAGGTCGGATCGACAAACGGACTTCACCATCTTGTTCAGAAGTCCAAACCACCGTAGGAATTGGGTTTTTATTTCTGTCTATCCGGAAAAATGCGGACTGAGTCGACTGTTTGTTTTCGCAAGTTTCGGAATTTTCTGCTCGACAACTACTGATCCGATCGACTTATTTTGGATATGCTTTAGTTTATAGTCTGGCAAATGAGAGAAGAACCACCAATCAGAGAGAAGTACTACTCGGTTAATGTGTCTGGCACAGTTCATAAGCAACGCCCTCCCTCCTCAGACTTGTTAAACATGGCGTCAGTTGTGGATTCTCGGTTGGAATCGGAAACTAAACATCAATATACAATAATTTTACATGGCGTTTCTTACAAAACAATCCACAACGAAGCAAGACAGATTATAAACAATGTGTACGTGCACTTCAAGACTTCTGCAGTCTGGAACAAAACTCTGGAAAGCTATTGTTGATGCAGCCGGTGTAGGAATTTCAACTGCCGGCGGCCAGTTAAATGATAATTGTTTATTTCATTTAAAATTAACAGTTCTTTTCATAACTTCACTTCAATGCATTGAGCTCGTAAAACATCCTAAGCAATAAATTAAAAATTTCATTTAATATAAAGAATCAAAAATGAAAAACAAAAAAGTATTGATAAATAAAGTCATTTGGAAAATAAAACGGAGGCGCGATGCCCTCTTGGGAACAACAGGGAAACTAAAGGCGAAGACACTAGACGCAAGCATTCGCTAAGCAAAATACGAATTTTGCCCGCCATTTTTCTCGGAAAATGGGCATGGTCCGTTTTTCTCTCATTTCACGGACTATAGTGTCTACTATAAAATCTATATTTTTATTCGACCATATCTATAACAGTTTGCGGATACAGTCGGCTGTCTTCGAATTTTTCCGGATAGGCAGAAATAATAAAAAAAATTTTGTATAGTAGACACTCTAAACTATGCATGTCCAAATTTCAAGTCGATCGAGTCAGTAGTTGTTCAGGAAAAAAAAAATCCTAAACTTCACCTTTTTCCGTTGGACAGTCATCTGACAGAAGCACTCCTGGTGGCGAATTGTAGAACTTGAAATCCAATCGATTTTTATCTGTCGATTCAAAATTACTGACTAAAAATTGAATTTCACGAAGGGACATCATCTTTTCCTTATGTTTTCGTGGTAGCTTCCAGAAAAAGCCAAATTATTAACCAAAATCACAATTGAATTCCGGCCTGAATATTTGAAGCGGCGGGCTGTTGCAATCTCGAAAACATATCGTCGTTCGTCGAGATTTAACGAGAAATACCGAAATCGAAAACAAATACAAAAAGAAGTATCAAAAGATTTTTTTTCTTTAAAAAAAAAGAAAATACTTTCTCTTGTAGTTAAAAACATTCTTTCGCCTATTCGATGCGTAAAATTGCCAAGCGTAAATTTTCCGTCTGATTAGGTAAAGTTTAGGATTTAATGGGTCACTCTTAATGTTGTGATTTATTAATGATTGTAGTCCAATAACGAATGGAATAATAATAATAAAAAAGGCTTGTTAACAAATACAGCACTATAGCGTTTGAACATACATGTCTATGATTCTGCAAATTTGTTATAAAAAAATTAATGAACAGGATACAAAGTAAATTTTGATTGAGCTAAGAAAAACTAAGGAAATATCTCCATTGGCACGATCGTTTCGTTAAAAAAAAAATCATATAATTATCTACTATCCAAATATTTTTATTGGATTTCTGTAAATAAAGAATTTCAAATTTAATTTTTTTGCATTTTTTAAAGCAAATTTGTTTAAAAGTTTGTTATTAAAACACTTTTTTTTTAAGATTTTGTTATAGAAAACAATAAGATTGTTTTAAAAATATTGCATGTTATTTGTTTATTTTAAAAACTACACGTCATCTTCAAAGAAATTGAAAATTACTTAACTTGTTAAAAAGATCTTGTTAAAAAAGAAAAAATACAAGGATGTGGACTTTCCACAATACTTTTCAACATATATATAAATAGAATTCTAAAAGAATGGAAATCAATATATGAAAATGGTATCCAGATCAAAAAAGATAAAAAATTGAAGACATTACTGTATGCTGACGATCAAGTTTTGATAGCAAATTCAGAAGATGAACTTCAAATTGGAGCAAATCATTTAAATACTATCTCAAAAAATTATAAAATGAAAATTTCGGAATTAAACACAAAATCCATGGCAATGTGTGGAAAACAAATACAAAGAGTGAAAATTGTAATTGATACTTGTTCTATTATTTTTCCATTAGAGTTTAAATATTTAGGAAACATAATTTCATGTTATAACGATGAGGGAAACCTGATATCAAACATACAGACATACAACAGAATGAATGGAATAATTAGAAGATGATTTGTAAAACAAATGACGAAAGAAACGCTACTAAGATTACATAACATTACAGCCAAAGCAGCATTTAAATATGGGAGTGAAACCTGGATATTGAAACAAAGAAACAAACAAAGATTGGAAACTGCACAAATGAAATTTTTGAGACCTTTATTAGGATTTACACGCCTCGACAAAAAGAAAAATAATGATATTAGAGCCCAACTTAAAACTCCAAGTTTAATTCAAGAAATTCAAAATTACCAAAAAAATTGGCTTAACCATGTAGAAAGGATGTCAAACGATAAGATTCCAAATTTAATTTTGAAATATAAACCCAAAGGAAAAAGAGACAGAGGACGACCAAAAATTAGATGGAAAGACCAAAATCATCTTCAGAGCTAGGAACAGACAATCATTGTCTATACCTAAGATGTTCAAGACAAGACAAGACAAGACAAACTGTGTCCGTTTTTCTTTTTAGGCTTTGTGATAGGAAGCCTACTAATCCGGTTTGTCAGTCTGTCTGGGAACAAGTATCCCACAACGCAACGCGCAACAATGGCGTCTTTTGCATTCGCAACAATCAGATCTTCAATACAGCTCAGCAGCAATCATAATCGCAACAATTACGCCTTTGGCATCCGCAGCAATCACATTTATAATAACAAGGAAATTAAAGGAATAATGCAACAGAAATGACGTATCAGAAGCCGTTGCGAAGCACTGTGATTGGTTTACTAATCGCTATCCCTACCTTGTTTTTTTCCTAAATATCCTCTGAAAAGTAAATTAATTACAACCGCACATATTAACTTAAGTTATCTGAATCCAATTAATTTTAATCACACTTAAGCTCGCGCATATTTTAAGAGGATTGATAAGCGTAATAATATCATTTGTATGTAAACCTGATAGAAATCCTTTGTTCCGTTTCTTATGTTTCTCTCTGGGAGATTTTTTTGTCTCGTCAATGACTAACACGGCAAAAAAATATTCAAATACAAAAGTCAGATCGTCTTTTATCCATAAATGTGCTTACCAAGTTTCAGGAAGATTCATCAGCGGATGAAAAGATACGAGGGACAGATGCGCACACACTGAGAAATGAGACAAACTGGCCTTTATTTCTAGGACGGTAGCTGAAAACGAAAGAATTAGAGATTCAGCAGAAGAAAAACAGACCCGACAGAATTCTTGATTTTTTTTTTATTAAGTAGATATACATCCCAGCGTTGTCTAAATAAAAATTCAGTAAATGGCTATTTTTCTTTTCCATTTTCATTTATTCCATGCTTCCGCCTTTTCATTGCTATACTACCCCTCATCAATGGGCAAACGTACACTTACAGAATAAATGCTATTACCAAACAACGTCTACGTTTTATTTATGACTAGCTAAAATATGCGTTCTTCATACAGGTTACAAAAAGCAGATGTCCTGACGAGAAAGAAAACGTAATTGTGAGATCAATTTCTCAGTTCGTACAAAAATTACGTGATAGGTACAAATTTATATTAATATCGAACTCGGAGAATATAAGACCTCCTGCCCCTTTCTCCACAACCTTATCAAATCAAACCATCCTCAGTTCGTAAACAATCACATGATGAGTTCAAATTAATGTTATATTCTTATTGTGCAACACGAAATACTCCTGCGTTCAATAATACCTATCCTACCCTCCTCGTTTACACCCCACGGTAGAGCTCGATATCAAGAAAGCATCTTTTCAATTTTGACAAAACAGTCATGACAACTTTCGTGTTTTCACCTCAAGCGGTTTTGGATACACGCAAACTCTTCCCCCCCAAAAAAAAAGGTTGCTTGTTCCAGTTAACTACGCAAAATCTGGTTGAGATCAGTGAAAGGGTGTAAAATTCTATAGAGAACATACATACAAACTTTGACATACCTGTTATAATATAAGATAGAAGATATATATTTAAACAATGGCGAAGGCAACGTATGGACTGGTTTGAGATCAATCCTCTTCCCTTCAAATCTAAAGTAAATTGAAAATAATACTGAATTAGAAATAAATAATCTAGGGATTAAAATTTAAAATTCCTTAAATATTAAAATATTTAGTAATGTTTTATAGATAGAAAATATGCATAATGTTTTACAGAAATTTTATATAAATAGTGCTTGTCCAATTTTTTTTCCTTCTTTTTTTTTGTGGGTGTAGTATTCCAGTGATACTCAGGCCTCCGGACTATAGTAGTTTGTCCACGATTGTTATTCCTCCTGACAGATCCTATGTCTCATCAGCCCTCTATAAAATAGGTATCGGATTTTGTAATTGAGGATTTAAGGAGGGCGAAACTAATCCCATTGGTCGAGGTTGAAGCCTAAACCTTTCGCGCACCCAAGAGCCTGCATTGCTTGTAGTTTATTACCTTCTGTTTTTTTTTTTGCCATAGGTTTTTTTTGCTTTTTTTTTCAGAGCCGATCTAAAAATATTCATCAGCCGCCCTAGATGGTCGCACAGTGTCCTTATAATCAGGTTACTGATTAAAAAATCAACTTATTTTTTGTTCCGTCCTTGATCAGCTATACAGACATAACCCTAACTTAAGTTACCTTATGTTCTAGACTTATAACTCAAAAATGTCGTAAGTCGAAGCGCTGCCTTTTTTTTCCACTTATCAATATATGTATTGCACTTCCATTCGTTATACATGTATATAAGTGACGTCAATGAAACATTTATAACTAAAAATATACTTATTTTGCAAGAAGAGTACAGATAACTCCCGAAGAACACGATTAATTGGTTCCGTGTTCTTTGAAACCGTGTTGTTGGAGACTACAAAAAAAGGGATTCCGTTTCAAGTGTAAAAATAAAAAAAAAAAATATTACGTTTAAAATTTTTTTTTTGTTAAATATAAAACTAAAAATTTTTATTTAAAAAAAAATTAAAATACTTACTATTAAAGAAAAAATTATTTATAAATAAATTATGAATAACATTTATATGTCAATAGGGAAAAAAATAATCAAAATAATGAAAAAATAACTCGATACAATGGGTTAAAAATCTTTCAAATCAATAAATTGAAGAATAATTCTGGTTTAAGATTGGAAAACTATATAAAATATAAATTATTCAGTCAAATTAATTGGGAAAAATATACTTCTAAAACATAAAAATTATTAAAAAGGTTAAAACTTCATTAATCGCTGACGTAATTATTGAGAATGTTACTCTAAATTTTTAACTACCGTAATTTTATATCAAATAATATATGTATTTTATTCTTTTTCAAAAGAATTACTCGAAAATCGTGTAGTTTGAAACCGTGTAATTCGGGGGAAAGTATTCGTGTTCTTCGAAACTCGTATTCTTCAAGTACTGTTTTGTTCGGGGGTTATCTGTATATAGATACTATAAGTAATACAAACAAACTGATGATGGCGACACCAACAGTCAGGCTGTAGAGTCGTGCTCCTAGAACCGAAGCATGCGCTGTAACTTGAAAGTAAACTGGGATGATTAGAAGTAGATCATTGCACCTCGGCGACAATAACAAAAAAAGAACTGTAATGCGCATCTGTAATCAGCCGTAAAACAACTGGCGTATGGAATGTAAATGGTTGTAATAAAAAAAAAATCCGCAACCTGACCATAACCTATTTACTGGCCGCAGAATTCCGAAGGTAAGTCTTAAATAAATAAATGAACATCAGAAGAAAAGAAACGTTTCTGACCGGAAACCTACTACCGCACATGCGTCAAGTAAGGAATGGTCACACATCTTATTCACTAATAGAAATTCATATTCAAATTTCCTTATTACTGAAAAATATATACCAAAAAAGCTTTCATATAAGTAATAATATTTATTCTAAATTAAACAGCAATATTCATATCAAATTAGATTCGATTCAAATCGAAATATCAGCTAACTCGAGCTAAAGTTCATGGTTACCATGGTTTTCTTCTTGTAAAAAATTTAATGGAAATTGACGATCCAATTGCAAAGGATTATTCAATTCAAAGGAGAAATAAAAATTCTAAAATAAAATAATTTTTATTAAAGTATCACGAAATTAATTTAAGAAATATATATCTATTCAGTAAACTCATCATCAGGTACTAAAGGCACCGCCTTGTCGCTGCAACCATGCTCTTCTGTCCTCAGCCGTTCTCTTTAATTCATAATAGCTTCGGAACTCCAGAACCCTTTGTGTGTCATCCAAGAATTTTCTTCTTGGTCTTCCTCTTCCCTTTTTTCCTGCAATTTTCCCTTCCAGAATAATTTTTAGAAAATTGTTATGTCTAATCATATGTCCCAAAAATTTGGTTTTTCTTTTCTCAATATCCTGTAATAATTTTTTCTGTTCTTCCACCTCTTCCAGAACTTTTTGATTTGTCTTCTTATCAGTCCAACTAGTTTTTATCACTCTCCTCCATATCCACATCTCAGCTGCCTGAAGGCGATTAATATCTTGTTTCCCTAACGTCCAGGTTTCACTGCCATACATCAGGATGCTCCATAGAAACGTTTTTGCAAAGGCCTTTTTAGTTTCAATATTCAGATGGTTTGATGTCAGTATATTTCTTTTGTTTTGGAATGCTTGTTTCATGATAGCTATTCTTCTTTTTATTTCCTCAGAACTTCTGTTATCATCTGTTATGTAGCTTCCCAAATAGCAAAATTTTGCTACTTGTTCAATGTTATTTCCTCCTATTTTTATAATTGCTTTCGTTTTCTCCTTATTTTTTTCAACTATCATTACTTTGGTCTTCTTTGTATTTATTTTTAAGCCCCAATTTTGTAAAGTTCTGTGTAGTAAATCAAGCATTTTATTCATTTCTTTTTCCGAATTTCCCAATACTGCAATATCATCTGCAAATCTTATGCAATGTATCTTTTTTCCATTTATACTAATTCCTTTAGATTTAGCTTTCATAGTTTGGATTGCCTCCTCGATGTATAGGTTAAACAAATATGGAGAAAGTGGGCATCCCTGTCTTACTCCTTTCTTAATTTTCGCTTCAGTTGTTGCCCCGTTGCAGTGAATGAGTGTACTTTGGCCCTTATATAATTGATAGATAAATCTTCTATCTTTCCAGTCGAATCCTTTCTCCTTCATAATTTTAAACAAATATTCCCATCTCACTGTATCAAATGCTTTCTCTAAATCTATAAATGTAATATAAATTTTCCTATTCCTTTCCATGCTTCTTTCCAGAATCATTCTCAAAGCGCAGATTGCTTCCCTAGATCCTCTACCAGCGCGAAAGCCAAATTGATCTTCATCAAGATATTCATCAATTTTCCCTTTAATTCTGTTTTTTGACTATATGTAGAAGGATTTTGGAAGCATGCGATAGTAGTGAAATTGTTCTGTAGTTGGAACATTCCAGTGAATTTCCTTTTTTTGGTAGTGTAATAGTCCTGCTTTTTACAAAATCCTCCGGTAATTCGCCGGATTCGTAGCAATCATTGATTACATTAAACAATTGTGTTTTTGCCCTATTTCCCACATTTTTCAAAAGTTCAATAGGTATATTATCAATTCCTGTGGCCTTTCCCTTTTTTATATTTTTAAGAGCCTGTTCAAATTCTTCTACCATAATTGGTGGACCGAAATTATCTTTTCCAATTGCACAGTTTATACTTTCAATAAATCTGTTATCATTTTTGTCCATATTATCATCATACAATTCTTCTATGTACTCTTTCCATCTGTCACAGACTTCCTCATTACTTGCTAAAATTTTGCCTTGTTTATCTTTGATCATGGTTGATCTTGTTTTTGTATTAGGCATTAATCTTTTAATTTTATAGTACACTATATCTTGCCTTCCTCTTCTTATATCATCTTCAATGTTTTTAGTAATTTCTTTTGTCCATATCTCTTTTTGATTCCTACATTTATCAGTTATTTCGTTTTTAATTCTCTTATAACTTTCTATCTCCTTTTTCTTTTTAAGTTCATTTCTTTGTATTATGAGCTGCATTATTTCCTCTGTCATCCAAGGCTTTTTTGGTATAAATTTCGTTCCTCCTAATATTTCTTCTGATGCTTTTCTTATTCCCATCTTTATATTTTCCCAGTCATCCAAGGAAGAATCATCTATTAATTGGTTAGTCCTTTCCTGATATTCTTTACATATTTTTTCATCTTTCAATTTCTCTACACACCATTTTTTCTGTCCCAATTTCTTAGTTTTCTTAAACCTAATATTACATTTTGCTATTACTATCTTGTGGTCACTATCAATCTCTGGGCCAGGGTAGCTGTGACTAGATTTTATTTGATTTCAGTAAACTATAAGTTCAAATTAAGCTTATCAAATAATCTGAAAAACAATCAATTCCGAACAACTGTAGTTCAAAATTCAGCATCTTAAAGTTCAAATTAAATTATTTTTTTTCCCTTACAAATGTAACGTTGAAAGTGGGAGGGGACACTTTCACGTACACCAATAATAATACAACTAAAATTATATAATAATTTAAAATATAAAATAACCTTACTGTTGATCAGCCGTTATCTACCTTGGGTGTAATGGAACCGTCCCGCCGGGCCCATCAGAGTAGGACGTCCAAACACCCGTTACCCCCCCCCCCTCTCTAAACTGTATTAAGTCTAAATAGATTAAACAATAAATCATCTTTTCAATTAATCTCCTAACAAACTGACTAAATGAGCCGCACTTGGGTTTAACTTTCTCAAATACCTTAAACGGATGGCAAAATAAACCAACAAAGATAAATTTTAATCAATAAAATCTTTTATTAAACACATACAATAATATAATAAGTAACAAAACAAATTTCTAAAGTAAAGTAATCCCATTTCTTATTACTGGACATAAATTAACTTTCTCACCCCTTCAATTCCCTTATAATTTTAGCGGACCCTTCCCCAGGTGCACCTTATAGTCGAATTATATATATACCTGAACACTTACTTTCCCATATCTTAAAATAATACATTTATCATCCCCCAATATATAATAGAAACACATATCAAACTATGAATGAGAAAAATACAAAATGGTTATACATATTATATATATTATCCTTATCATTAAAGTTAAAGATACATAATTTGCACTTGTTTACGGAGTGTGTTAAAACACTTAAATCACAAATATAATATTTTAAACACTTTTTCTTCCTTTCGCATACATGTTCAAAAGCACTTTGTTTGGTTTAATTAGACATTGGGATGAATCTTATAAATTCTACAGTTTGCCGTAGGCTTTCCTACCTGTGTGACTACACTTAACGCAATAGTCTGTGTTTTCCTTTCAACACACCTGATATAGATAGATATAAGCTTTCTAACGATGTTTGAAGTCTTCTCTGCAAATTAAATGTTTGTGCACGTTTCTCCAAATTTAACGATTTCACTTTGTATGTAATTTAAAACACCCCAAATGCCAAAATTGTTCTTTGACATTACGGCTTCAAACAAACGAACACAAAGACGGTAACATTCATCAAAGATCCATTAAAACCCTCTTGGAAACCATTAATTACGTTCTTACTTTTATTTTCACCTTAATTGCACTTATTAGTCTACGCCCCACTAGTAATGATCAGGTTTTATAGAACAAATGACGGCTTTTCCTCTCAAAATGATATAAATTTAGTCAAGGTTCGTTTCATTTAGCGTAACGCACGCTCAAATCGCATCCCTTAGCCTGACTCAAAGTTATTTTCCCTGATTAATTACTTTCTTGTCGTTGCTCTATTTTTGGGCTTGTACTTCCCCTTGAATATTACGTACTACTTACAACCTTCGTCTACTTGAATGTCGGCATAGCCTGGATCTTCTACCTGCGTTGAAGTCGGAATGATTGTCGCCACCTCCAAATCACCTGTTTTGAATAAATGACACCATGTTTTGGATTTCAACTCTCGTAGCACTGAATCGCACATATAAGTTCTTTCCAGAACGGTTATTGGTCGGAGTTCGGATTTCGGATAGCAGCGTCACCGATGAGAAGTCGTCTACGGTCATTATTAATATCTTGAACGCCTCGAAGTTTCCGCCCTTGAATGTCCACATGGTACCAAGTTCACTCACACCCACTCCTGATAACATTGTCCGTTATCGAATGGTTAAAAAATTAAAGGAAAAAAAATAAAATATTGTTTAGGATTTAGGCAACTTTGGGAATTACATCATTATCCCTTCAGTCGGTCCGATCGCTCCGAAACCAACTCTCTTACTTACGCACACTGTATTTCCTCCATACATTACCGCCAAGAACCATAAAGTCTCGGTTTTCTTACCTCCAATGGGAAACCGACAAATCAGTCACATGACATCACTTCGATCCCTATCGTGTAGTCCAAGTTATTTCTCTTTTCTCATGGGAAAGCCGAGACCTGCATTTATAGATCCCGTGATTCATAAAACCCCGAAACATTGTTTCCACACCATTTCCGCTAGGAAAACACCAACTTTGATTTAACAAATATAATAAATCCAAAACAAGAAAATCTAAAATTCCTTCTTATTATACACACACCGCTTAATGAACACAAGACATATTTCCATTTATATAAAAAAATACAACAATATTCATTAAATATTTCAAAATACAAAGATTATTACCCAATTGATTAAATTTTTTATCTCCATCAATATAAGCGTCACTAGGCGTCAAAACGCAACGTGACACAAATGAGAATGTAACCCTAATTAGCATTTCCAGAAAAAAGGCCACGTGATTGGTGTAGAAGAAAATGGAACAACAATCACGTGATCTTGAAGAAAAAATTTCATTTCCAAATTCGATGTCTTCTATAATTTTGGGAAATAAAGATATATTGGTACTTAACTGAAATAAATATTCCTTTTTTCAGGATTAAACAAAAGATATGTGGTTTCTTTTAATGCATCACAGCCTATTAACTCCACTATTAAATTCTGGAAACTTATTTTAATCGAGATCATTCTAAAAAAAAAAACCCAAAAAACGAAGTTTTCTAAAAATTTACAGCTACTATTAGTGTTTAAATCAGCCAATGTTTTCAGTGCTCTCAAACATTATTATTTAAAACAATCCCTGTCGTGTTCTCCATTAACTAAGAGTGATCTGCCAAATTGGCAAATAGGAGAATGGCATGCAAGTTCCTCCAACCTGTAAGTCTTGACTGATTATTGTAGGTCTACATGAGGAGGTGGCGTACAAAAAGCATTTTGTCCAAAAAAAAAAAATTGAGTTATAGGTATTTTTGTGTAAAGTTTATTCATTCACACATAGTGAACACAAATCAACCAAAAACGATATTGTCACCTGTCTGTAAGCACGGGGAATATTGAAGATTTTTTCAAACAGAACTTTGTCCAACACAAGTTTTTATACAAACAGAATCTTGTCCAATGCACCAATCACAGAGCAGTTACTATGGCACCCCAGCAGTCCCAGAATGCATGTCTACTGTTATTATAACCTCTTTATGTAAACTTCAACTGTGTAAGTTACTTTGCTTGTTTTCTTAAAGATTTTATTTCAGTAATGAGTGAAGTTTAATTAATATTTCAACAATGAGTGAAGTAGTGGATGACAGTTTTGTCACTGTTGGTGTAGCTAACGAAGGTGCAAGAAAAAGAACTATTAACCCAAGAAAGAGGAAACTGGCCCAAGAGAAAAGATAGTCAATCACGGGGATACAACTCTTTTACCCCATGTACTCACAGTGGTAGGTTTAATTGTAAAGGGTTTTCCCCAAATGATTGTTCATTTATTCGAAAACAGTTACTGTCTGTGCCAAACAAAACTGCTCAAGATAATTATGTAGCCAAACTGACGCTGAGCCTTGGATGACCTTGCGAAAGAAAGGCTGGACTATTGATAAGTGCACTGAGGTTCCCCTTAGTCACGCAATTTCTGAGGTTAAGAGAAAGGACGTGTGTAAACTCCTAGATATAATATTTTTGGAGAAGGTTGGAAGGATGATGAAAATTTGAAGTGGTACTTGGACATTCTCACCAAACACACTGTTGCACCTTCACGGCAAGTTCGAGATCCGGAAGAAGAATGTTGCTGTCTGGATGATGATGAGGGCTTTCATATTTAAGATACAAATGGACACAGAATCAAGAAGATTTTAATTTTTTAGTTAACTAACTTTTAATAACATTCTTTTAGGCAATTAACTCAAGCCATGAGTTTTTTTTATATTAAAACAGGCTTAGATATAAGCAATTAAACATATTTTGTTTTCCTAATATTAAATGTGTATACTCAAACTGAGCCTAATTTACTTTTTAGCAATCCTGTTAATCATCACTTTAAATTTTTATTATAACATTGAGTTTTTAGTTTCGCTTAGGCCTAGTTCTGATTCATTCAAAAAAAAGTCATGTCCAAATTTAATTTATTCAAAAAAGATTTTGTCCACCTGGACCATTCAAAAAGGATCTTGTCCAACATTTAAACTTAATTATTTAACAATATACTTATTTTTTATCTGCAGGAGTATGGAAAATAGTGTCTAGGGTGCTCCTAGAAGGGAAAGGAACATAAACATATGGATGTTATTTTGTAGTTAATTATAAATCAGTTTTTCGCATTTTCTGAAAATTAAGATCTGTGTGACAAAATGCTTTTTATACACCACCTCCTCATATCTAAGCCAGATTTCTTAAAGATAATTTTCTGTGGTGTTACAAGGCAGTATATCTTAACTCAGCAAAAGCACATTCCCTCTTTAATTCATATAGAATTCATTAACAAATTAACATAATGTAAAATGTATATAATTGTATCTGAAAAAGTTGAGGAAATGTGACGTAGCTTTGTAGTGACACCTTAATAGTGAAATATTATATAAACCCTGCAAAATTTTAATTTCATCAATCCATACGAAGGATTCTTACTTTTTCAATAACATTACTGTCCCTACTTAATAGTCCAGTCAATGAATGCTGAGAAAGGGGTGTAGAGTGCATGGAGGAGGCAGAATTTTTGACTTCAGGGATGGGTTTGGGGTTCATGGGAGGTAAATATCCTAAAAGTATCCGACCCTGTGAGGTGAGCCGAAGGGGGTGTGGGCACCCGGAAGGCCGTAAATTTTGCGGTTTTTTGGTTTTTCCATTAAAACTCGAAAACTATAGTTTCTGGCGAAAAACGTATTTTTAACTGTTTGAAAGCTGACTAAATTTCTTACATTTTTTACTCGGACAAAAAATTTCAATCTTCAACCGTTCTCGAAATATCAGCTTCTGAAAATCACCTTTTTCCGGAAAACGATGTTTTTGATCACATGTTTCGTCGTACTCTGCTCTTAACACCTCAAATCTGCTATTGAAAACAAACTACAACCAAATCAAGTGAAGGGGATACATTTGCTGCATAACTATACATTCTAGATGCACAGTAATAGCTGAAATTATGGATTTCAAGATGTTATGTTTGATAGGTTTATTGCTGGAAATCAGTAACCAGCTTTTATTGCATTCATTTGGCAAATGCAATTATAAGAGATGCTACAATCTCCTGTTATGATGAAGTGTAGGAACATAATCGAAGGTATCGACTCAAAGGGTGCGTGGATATTCAGTTTACCATGTAAACTGAAATCAGAGTGGAGCTAGAAATCTTCCTTTCGAACATAAACAACATAGTCCAGGCAACGAAGGAAAAATAGGGGAAATAATTCGTGTAAAAGTCAATTTTGGCACAGTTGTAGTCGCCAGAAACAGCTTCTCGCCAGCCTATGCCTCTCAGGTAATGTTGAGGGATCAGTGAAAATGTCTGAGATTTGTTGTCAGGTCGGGTTTAGCTGTGAACAGCTTAGCAATTCCCACTTTGCTCTTCCGCAGGATCGCCGAGGTGGTGTCGCAACCGGAGAAGCTGTGGAGAAGGAGGATCGTCTAGGCGAATGGGAGCTGTTGAAGTTGTGGCACTGAAAACAACTTGGTATCCACCTTCCCACGGCCTGGATTCAAAAAGAACACATTGGTAGATAGTGAAGTCAATCCTATGAGGAGGACTATCAAGTCCTCATTCTCCTCAACTACTGCAACAGTGGGATGTACAGTAGCTTTATCATACTCACACCTCGCAATAGTGCTATCAACATCATGCATCAGCAGTTGCAACAGTTGTTTCAATCCCTGCTGCTGTCATTTTCTCTGTGAGGAAGTGGATCTGTCTTCTTTTGTTCCGTTCATTCGCGAAAAACTGCTCCTGTTGAATGGTGATGGTCGTGCTTTCATTACAGTTAAAGTCAACCGAAGTTTTTTATCAGCCCTCTTCGCTTCTGCTCTGATCGTTTTGTGCTGTTGACATCACTGTAACCATAAAAAACCACCGTACAATGTTGACCATAATGTTTCTGTACGTAGGCAATATACTGACGGCAAATTGAAGAAATGTTAAGACGACGGTTTCCACTTCATGCGGTGAAGAAGGAAACCACCATCTACCATATTGGTGCCTTGGGTGAAATCGTAGGAGTTACGTTGTTCTCTACTGGCAAAACATCGTAGAGGGATGACTTCTTCCCTTTTCGCATTCCAACTCGAGGAACAGAGCCAGAGGGAATGGAATTAATTCATAGGGCAACAGCTCTGCCACATCTTCGTTGCTCTTTTTTTGCTATGACAGTTCTTTGGAAAATTATCAGAGGGTTAACAGTAACTGTCTCACCATTGATTTAACGATGATGATAGTTTAGATTTCGAAGATTATTAGAAATTTGACAACTGTGCAAAATTGGTTTTTACACGAATTATTTCCCCTATTCGACCTTTTTTGGTCTTCCTTGCCTGGACCAAACAAGAACCTTTTTATCAAGCTGCTGATGAAAAAACTAGAGGAAAATAACATCAACACCCTTTAAGCAGAGGATGACGCAGATGTGGGCATTATATCTGCAGCCATTGAAAAATCAGTAAACTCTTCAGTGGCTGTGATAGGCGAAGATGAGGACTTGGCAGTCCTGTTGCTGGCGAAAACCCCTTCCGATCGTGACATAATTCTTATGAAACCTGGCAGAGGAAAGGTACGCACAGCAACATACTCTTCTCAAGTGCTGAAGCAGCTCGGACTGCAGCACATTCTCTTTCTGCATAGTTTCACAGGCTGTGATACCACTTCCGCAGCCTTCAGAAAGAATTAGCTAAATTATACCAGAAGGACAAATTAATAACGGAAGCAGCTGAAGTGTTTTCCAGCCCTTCGTCGAGACCATCCGAGATCGAAAGAGCTGGAAATAATTGCATACTCAGATGATATGGTGCTCCATATAAGGAATCGTCCCCTTAGATGCGTACAGGTACCGAGCATTTATAAAATCAGCTTCTACGATCAATCTGGACATTTCTACACTCCCACCAACTGAAGGAGCTACGAAATATCACTCCTACAGAGTGAACTATCAAATATAAAAGTGGATGGGAACGGTACTGGCCCACATGGGGAGAAGGAATACCCGGCTGGGAGGAGAAAAATGGGGAGTAGGTGCCTAAGTTCTGCGACAAAAATACTGCACCCGACGAAATTTTGGAAGTCATATTTTGTCGATGTAAAAATAATGCGACTCTGGAGGATGCAGCTGCAGAAGGACATCGTTGAATTCTTCTGCAGCATGCAACAACTGCCAGAGCAACTGCCATAACGGGATTCCCTTCAACGAGGAGGAGGAGGAAGAATTCGATCCAGTTGCAGTTACCTTACAGGAATCGTTGTTCTCTTCTGGTGATGATGAGCGAGTCTCCATGGATAACTACCCCCTCCAAACATTGATCGGTCGTTTTTCGTTTTGTTGTACCTTTTATATACTGTTTATGTTTTTTGTGTAATTAGACATAGTTCAAACCATATGTTATGTTGTTTTATAGAAATATCTACGTGTTCGATCTATTTTGAGTGTAACTACTAATTATTATACCAAATACAACAACTTACAGCAATAAATAAATAAAATATGCCAAATGGATACAATAAAAGGTAGTTATTGATTTCCACCAATAAACCTATCACATTATAACACAGCATCTTGAAATCCGTAATTTCACCTATTACTGTGCATCTAGAATGTATGGTATAATGCATGTATAAATATGCAGCAATTGTAATCCTCTTCACTTGATTTGGTTGTAGTTTGGTTTCAATAGCAGATTTGAGCTATTAAGAGCAGAGTACGACGAAACATGTGATCAGAAACATCGTTTTCCGGAAATGGGTAATTTTTCAGAAGCTGATATTTCAAGAACGGTTAGAAACTTTTAAAAAGATAGAAACTTTTTGTCCGATTAAAAAATATAAGAAATTTTGTCAGCTTTCAAACAGGTCAGAAAACTTTCTCCAGAATCTATAGTTTTCGAGGTTTAATCGAAAAACCAAAAATCCGCAAAATTTACGGCCCTCCGGGCGCCCCCACCCCTTCGGCTCACCTCTCAGGGTCGGGTACTTTTGGGATGTTTATCTCCCATGAACTCCAAACCCATCCCTGAAGTCAAAAATTCTGCCCCCCTCCATGCACTCTATAATCATTCGTTGACTGGACTATAAGGTCCTGACTGAAGCAAATGCAGGTGACTACAAACCTTTTACAATGCGCTTAAAATTCGGAAAATTTTCAAATGAACTTGTGAAGCTTCTGGAATTTCTATTTTCTTGTTTTTAATTTCCAAAATATTATGGAATTAGTTAAATTAAGACTCAAAACAGTCAATGTTTTGGGTGTTTTTAAGGTATTACTCGGTATACAGTGATCCCTCGCTATTTCGCGCCTCAAGTCTCGCGGCTTCAGTGCATCCCCGGTTTTTCAAAAATATTCATCGAAAAAAAAAAATTCCGGCTTCCTAGGTTGCCAGACAGAGAGAGCAGCTCTCTCAGAGGCTTGTACTACCCACAGGAAGTCAGACAAAATATACTGGACATATATATATATACACTCATTACCAAACAAAAGACGCACCTAGAAGGAGTTGTCCGATTGTAATGAAATTTCGTATGCAAAGATATTGGGACCGCTAATGCAAATGATTAAACTTTGGTGTCCAATGAATGAATAGCGAGAGCTACAGCGCATCGGAACTGCGCACTCAGCAGGTGTATATAAGAAGGGATTCTTAATCTGATGGTCAATCTTTCTGTTGCATTGCGAGTTAGGATACCTTTCAACGACTGAAAAAATGCCTCGCCGCAGGATTCGAGCTCATTTCGTGCAACTATCAGAGTTTGAAAGAGGTCGTATCATTGGATTGAAAGAGGCAGGTTGAGCAAATCGGAGAATCGCTCGTCATATGGGTCGAAGTGATGAGAAGTGACCACATTCGTTGCTATGACCTGTCTTGAAGCTTGTGAAACACTTCCTTGGCCAGCCAGATCCCCAGATCTCTCTCCAATCGAGCATGTCTGGGATATGATGGGAAGGCGACTGCATCCACCAGGGAATGTGGATGACCTAGCCCGACAATTGGAGCAAATTCGGCAAGAAATACCGCAGGAGACCATCAGGCAGCTTGCTTTCAGGGTAGAGGTGGGTCAACACCTTATTGAGCTTGTTACTTTGTAACTCTGTAACTCTGAAATAAATCATTCAATTTGTCTGAGATTTTAATCATTTTCTATTCTGTACATAATCTTCCTCTCCACCAATTTTTGTCTCCATCGGACAACTCCATCTAGGTCGTCGTTTTTTTTGTTAATGAATATTATATATATACATACATACATACATACATACATACATACATACACAGTAATTCAATCCGAAGATTGGTTGAAAGTTCACGGCCCCTAGTGACCCCCGAAGGGTGACCCCTAGGAGAAACCGTAACTAATTCTTGGAAACAGATACTAGAGTGGTTTCCCGTTGCCTTCTCTAGGATACCATTACGGAATGACGTCAGACCGAAGAGAAAGTGAAGAAGAGGCTTTACAACACAGGAAAGGAAATCGAAACATCCATGCTCACAACCGGGATTTGAACCCGAACGCCAGCACACTGGCCTCACGGCAGACCAACGCCTGAGACCGCTCGACCACACCGGCGCGGCATATCTATATCTATATATATATATTGTATATAAAGTACATATATAAAATACATATTTTAAACATTTTGATACCCACACACACATTCGAAAATTCCTAGGAGAGGCAATCTTACTTCGCGGATTTTCACCTATCGCGGGAGGCTCTGGTCCCCAATAACCGCGATAAACGAGGGATTACTGTATTCAACTCAAAATAATTTGACGGAAAATTGAATGATAAAAAATTTATAAACTAATGTTTTGTATTTAAATTATTTATTATTAGTACAATGGTTAATTTTTAAAAGAATATTTTTTTTTTTAAATTGTGTAAGATTAAATTATTTTTTAAAAAATAACTATTGTACTAATAATAAATATTTTAAATACAAAACATTATTATATAAATTTTTTATCATTTCAAGTTTTCGTCAAATTTTTTTGAGTTGATAATACCGAGTAATACCTCGAAAACACTCAAAACATTGACTGTTCTTGAGTTTTAATTTAAGTAATCGTAGAAAATTTTGAAAATTAAAAACAAGAAAATAGAAATCCCAGATGCTTTACAAATTCCTTTTTAAATTTTCAGAATTTTAGGTAATTGGAAAAAGACATATATAAAATTAATAAAAGGTTTGTAGTCGCTTGCAGTTTTTGAGTCGGGACCTTAAGAGCCTGATTCTCAATAGTTTCAAATCGAATTTTTTGTTGTTGAATCAGTAACATTACATCCTATTACAATACCAAACAAAACAAAAATAAAAAACAACTTAGTGCTAATTTTATATGTTACAGTATGTTGTCTACCACATTCTCAGTTACTTCCTTCCAGTATTTTGTGAATTAGCGACTTGCAGTTGGCCTTCATTCAGCAAAAAGACATTCCAAAGAAAATGGTAATCAACAGACTCTCAGAGGAAGATTTACTGTTTTATCTAATAATAATAGTACAATAATTAATTTTTAAAGGAAAAAGCAATTATGTGTTTTTAAAATTGTGTAAGATTAAATTATTTTTTAAAAAATAACTATTGTACTAATAATAAATATTTTAAATATAAAACATTATTAAAAAATTCAGATATGTCTTACTTATGGATTTTAAATAAGAAATTCAGAATTCGTCATTCACTATCTTAATAGAAAAAATAGTAACAGTTATTTGAGAATGAAAGGTCACTATTAACATATCTTCATTTTTTTTTTTTTTTTTAAATTTAGAGTTATATTTTTATCAATTATGTCAGCGATTAATGAAGTTTTAACCTTTTTAATACTTTTAGTGTTTTAGAATTATATTTTTCCCAATTAATTTGACTGAATAGTTTATTTTTATATAGTTTTCCAATCTTAAACCAAAATTATTCTTCAATTAATTGATTTGAAAGATTTTTAACCAATTGTATCGAGTTATTATATTTTTCATTATTTTGATTATTTTTTTCCCTATTGACATTATAAATGGTATTCATAATTATTTTATAAATAATTTTTCTTCAATAGTAAGTATTTTAAATTTTTTTAAAATAAAATTTTTTTGTTTTATATTTAACAAAAAAAAAATTAAAACGTTAGGTTTTTATTTTTATTTTCACACTTGAAACAGAATTCCGTTTTTTGTAGTCTCCAACAACACGGTTTCAAAGAACACCGAACCAATTAATCATGTTCTTTGGGGGTTACCTGAATTTCTGATTATAGGCTGTAATATAGAAAGACTTTAATCATCCACATATCTAAAAATGGCCATCTCAAAAGAAACAAAAAATGCGGGAATATTAATAATTTTCGCGTCCCACAAATTATTGATTCAAATCTACATAATTTCATAGATTTAATAAATTTAATAGATTTACAAATCAATTATAATTTTTCTTCAACCATAAATTTCTAATTCTTCTATAATTTAGGTTTGATTATTCAATTAATAAAAATAATGAATATTAAAATATCATAAAAAAATCCGTAAAAATTAGTTACATTTATTTTACAATGAAATGGATGAATAATTACAAATGAACGTATAAAAGCTAAAAAACGTATAAAAGCTAAAAAACGTATAATTATGTTCTATTTAGGATTTTGAATGGGTCAAATATCTTAAGAAATATATAGGCTAACCGTTATTAGGCTAAACTGTAAAATAAAATTAGGAAAAATATTATTAAAAAAGCCATTTTCATGAAATGAACATTAATCTTATGCTGAAATTATATTTTAGTCATGTTATTTAACTATTAATTAATTACATATTGGTAATTTACTCACAGTATTAAGACAATTTCGAACGGCTAATGTAGGCCTATAGAAAGTACTTGAATGTTCTCAAAGCTCCACTTACAAAACGTTAATTTGGAATTAAAGCCCTCTATTACCAAAGTAGCGTCAGACTTTTCCGCGACACTTGCCGACAACGCTGCTCTGCTATTGGTCAGCATACGATCACATGAACACAAACCGCCATTTTGGAGTGTCATTACTTTGGACGCTGCATTCAGTTGGTTAGAAATCTTTTCTCTGCTGCTTCCAAGTTTGAAAATTCTTAAAATGCCAGCGTTTTGCTGTGCATTTAATTGTGCTAATCGTGCTTCGTCAACGATGGCTTTGTTTAGGATTCCACAAGGCGATCGAAATCGTTCTCGGCGTGAGATTTGGTTGAAACGAATTTCGAGAAAACATTTCTCAGCGACACAAATCAAAAATGCAAGACTTTGTCAGGTATGTTACGCCTATACATTTTTTTTTATTAATTAATATATTAATTTAATTATTTTGAAGTTAATATATAATTCACTTTTCAGCAGTATATAAAGTTCCTTTTCCTAAATATTTGTTCTCCACGTATGTAGTAGTATTTGTTCTCCACGTGTTTAATAGTATTTGGTTGCAAGTGTCGAATACCTTCATATTTTCTACTGAAGGTTTATCTGAAGGCTTTCGACACTTGCACACGTAGAGAACAAAGATAATATGTTTTTGTATAATTTTAAATTATTGAAATGTAATATAAAAATGAAGAAAGCTACTCATCATTTCACTTTTTAAAATTTCTACCAATTTAAATCTTATTCTTCCAATATATGTTTATTACATTACATTTATTATTCTACAGGAGCATTTCAGTGAAGATCAATTTGAAAGGCAAATATTAAATAAAAAGAAGCTAAAACCAAACGCTATTCCAACTTTATTTAGCCATAGGCCTGTAAAGAATAGCAGAAAGCCTTGCAGTTATGTGAATCGAGACATTGAAACTGAGTCAACTAACAATAACCAGTGTAAGTTTATATTTATTTGCAAGTTTTAATAGTTACTGATATATTAGTAAAAAAATATAATTATGATTTTACTAGTTTTGATGTATCGATAACCTTATTTTAAAATATCGACTTAATCAAGTAATGTGGTCAATTGTACTATTCACGAATCCAAAAATTTGATAATTTCAAAATTTATGTATTAGTTTCTTTTTTTATACATTTTTGAAAGCAATAAATAAATAATTAAAATTAATAATTTTAAAACAATAATATTAAACTTTCAGTATTTTATTAAGCGATAGATTTTGTAAACTTGAAATGCTAATGTCTAGAATCCATGAAAAAAAATATGCAGAAATATATTAATTTATCAGCACCTTTATTACAGGTATTCTTTATTTTTCAATATCTAGTAGGACTGGCAAACATTAAAAAAAAAAAAAAATATAGTAGTCTTTCAATGTGCTATGGTGAAAGGAACAATAATTATATTGTAGAACAGATTGTAACTAAAGTAAAGAGTAATATTATAAAGGAAACACTGATGTTTCAGTGTATATAAATATACTAAAAATTATCGCTGTTATTTAAACTTCTTAAGCAAAATTATACATTTAGTTGGGTTTTTTTTTTTATGATAATATATTTTGTTTTTCAGGTGAGATTTCCAATCTTGATTCTTCAGTGATTCTTGATGACAGTGAAACAGCCACTAATTGCGGTGTCATTCAAGACTGTAGCAGTACGCCTTCAGTAAATGATGTTCTATGTATTGAATTTGATGAAATGAATACACTTAAAAGAAAATTAAATTTGGCACAGAAAAACATTTTGAAATTAAAAAAAGAGAACGAAAATTTAAAGGGGATGTTTGAGAAAATGTTTAATGATGATCAGGTAAAATATTTATCAAATGGAATGGTACACAATTGGTCAAATGAAACAATTCAGAAATCGCTAGCTATACGCTTAGCATGTGGAAGCAAAGGATATGAATTTTTGAAAAATATGGGCTACCCTTTACCTTCTGAGCGAACTTTACAACGTCGTATTGAAGGCCTGAACCTTACCTCAGGAGTAAGTGAAGAAGTTTTGAAACTGATGGAAATAAAAAGTAGAACAATGGAGCCTATTGAAAGACATGCTGTCATCATGATGGATGAAATGTCAGTTTCAGAAGGAATTAATCTTGATATTTCAACAGGATATATTGTAGGAAAATCTACAATCCCTACAGCAGGAGGGAATGTAGGAACCTTAGCAAATCATGCCCTAGTATTTATGATATGTGGTTTATCAACAAGATGGAAACAAGTTATAGGCTATCACTTTTCAAGTAATTCCTGGTGTCCAAAAACTTTAAAGTTATTACTTCTTGATATTATTAAGAAATATGAATCTTTAGGGTTGATTATTAATGTATTAGTTTCAGATATGGGGGGAGGAAATCAAGGTGTTTGGCGTGAGTTTGGTATTTTGGCTGGAAAATATTCAAAAACTAGAAATTATTGTACTCATCCTTGTGATTCTGAAAGGAAACTGTTTTTTATTGCCGATCCGCCTCATATTTTTAAAAACATCAGAAATCACTTAGTTTCATGTAAGCAAATAATCTTACCTCTTGATATTGTAGAACAGCATGGTTTACCATCTGCTCAAGTTTCTGTAGATTATATTAAACAAACAATTACTTTAGATTGTGAAAATGAATTGCGACTGGCTCCTAAGCTGAATCATACACTATTAGAATTGAATCATTATGATAAGATGAAAGTTGGGCCAGCATGTGCTTTAGTACAGCAGGCTACAGCCGTAGCCATGAGATATTATGTTAAAGAAGGACGCCTTAGTAAAGAGGCATTAACCACAGCATGGTTCATTGATATAATAGCTCAGTGGTTCAGTATAAGGATTTCTCGTTCTCCGAACTTAGCCCTTAGCCACAAGAAAACAGAAAATTATAAAAATGCAATTACAATTTTGGAAAAATGTATTCTGTTATTCCACAAATTACAAATTGGTAACAAACCCTGCTGGAAGCCTGTACAAACGGGTATGATACTCTCAACCACATCAATTTTAGATCTGCAAGATTTATACTTAAATAATTATAAATTTAATTTTTTTTTATTGGGGCGTCTTACTCAAGATGCAATTGAAAATCTTTTTTCTGTTGTTAGATTCAAGAATGCTGTACCAACAGCCAAAGAGTTTAAAACTGCTTTAAGAATTATAGTGATAGAGCAGTATTTTATGAGTGGAAAAAACAGTAATTATGCTATTGATGGAGATACTAACTTAATTTCAGTGCTGAAACAAACAGATATGAATATGATCACTGATGATCCAGTTTACGAAGTAGATGATTTAATTATAGAAAATGCTTCCCAATTAGTTGTAGATGAAATGCAATCTCTTTATTACCTGAGTGGTTGTATTGCAAATAAAGTATCGAGTAAATACGCTCTTTGTAAAAATTGTAAATTGTTACTTAGGCCACCATCAGACACAACAAGTGATTGTGTTTCTTTGCATCTTTTTACAAAAATGAAAGCTTTCAAAGAAAATTCAAATAGTTTAATTTTTGTTTCAAAAAAGGTATTTCAATATTTACTGTCAGCAGAAAATTATTTTAGAACCTTAGAAAAAGATATTTTAGACACAAAATATAAGGTTGATGAAATAGTTAAAATCATTAAACAAAATTCAACTGATGATTTCCCTATTTGTTGTAACATAAATAATAAATTACTGAAAGTATTTGTAGTTTATCGTATTTATTTTCTCTTAAAACAGCAAAACTTTGAAATTAAGCAAAAAAAGAATCAAAAAAAGTGTGGCAGTAAGAGTATAGCAATGAGAATTGCTGTTAAAGAGGTTAAATGAAAAAAAAAATTGATTGTAAATTTCTTTCAAGACAACTTAAGTTGAAGAAAATTGTTGTAAATATTATAAATCCTTACTGAAAGGATTTCATAAGTCCTTATATTTATGTGTGACAGTTTGCTTTATATGTAATTTTATTTTGATAATGTCTTATCTTTCGTCTCAGTTTGAGATTTTTTTTTTCTTTTAATAGTATTGTAATATCGCCCTTTTCTGTATTTCATGATAATTTCTGATGTAAATATATTTTTACTAATAAATCTTATGTTTTACAAAGAATAAAAAAAAAAAAATAGGAAATATCTATTTGCCAGTATTCCTTATATTCTAATTATTGTATAAAATTGTACTAAACAAAAACTATATTTCACATACAGTTTTATTGCAGACAAAAATATTAAACTAAAAATTAGCTTTTATTAAAATTTAACATTAAAGAATGTAATAATAAACTGGAAAAACAACTTTAAAATAGATGTTAATACAAGCTATTTATTAAAGAATATAATAATAAACTGAAAC
>JAFIDM010009583.1:44513-86779 GCA_023159025.1 Thereuonema tuberculata
ACAAAACAAAAAATGATCATTTTCAGTAGTTTTTTAAAATACGAATAAACCCATTTTAAATGCAAAAGCTGTTCTTCCAAACGATATGGTTTTAAAAAATAAATAAAACTTAATTTAAAAATATAATAATAAAAAAAAAAATATTGACAAAGGTAAGTTTTGTTCAAACTGGTCTTTTTATCACAGGCACTAATTTACTGCTTGAAAAATACAGTTAAAATAGTAAGAATTAGCTGGCACAACACAGCAGCAACTGAGCGGGAGACTCCAAAATGGCGTCTGTCGCTACTTTGGTAATAGAGGGCTTTATTTGGAATTCCACCACTGCGCCATCAAGCGGAGAAATACGAATTTCCGTATAAAATAACTTCAATTTCTGAAAACGCTTTTATTCTTGAAAAATTCCTTAACAATATTTTAATAACGCTAACCGTTATTAGGCTAAACTGTAAAATAAAATTAAGAAAAATATTATAAAGAAAGCCATTTTCCTGAAATGAACGTGAATCTTATGCTGAAATTATATTTTAGTCATGTTATTTAACTATTAATTAATTACATATTGGTAATTTACTCACAGTATTAAGAGAACTTCGAACGGCTAATGTAAGCCTATAGAAATTACTTGAATGTTTTAAAAGCTCCTCTTACAAAACGTTAATTTGGAATTCCACCACTGCGCCATCAAGTGGAGAAATCAAGCGAATTTCCGTATAAAATAACTTCTATCTCTGAAAACTCTTTTATTCTTGAAAAATTCCTTAACAATATTTTGAATGCATTCCAGCTAGAAATTCAAAATATCACGTAAAGGTTTTGAAGTTTGAAGAGTTATTAGTGATACAATTTTCTTTTATATAAATTCGGCTTTTATGAGTTGCCACACGGCCACCCTAGATTTAACCTATGATCTGCTAAGCATTGTTTACGAAGAGCAATACAAGTTACATTTATATCTGAATCTTTAACATATGCTTATTTGATTTTTTGTAACCATGTGGTTATTTTTTTTAAGGTGCGAAATATCTGGAACATATTTAACAATATTTTGAATGCGTTTGCGGCTACAACTTCAAAATATTACGTAAAGGTTTTGAAGTTTAAAAGAGTTTTCAGTGATACAATTTTCTTTTATATAAACTAGTCGGCTACCCGTCGCTTCGGTCCGGAAGCCTCGCGTATGTAACGGAAAATAATTTGTTATTTATTAAAAAAAACACATACACAAATTATATCAAATAAAATAAAAATAAAAAATTTTTACATTTTTTTTTTATTTTTATTTTTATTTTTGATGTCTATATTCTCTCAATCCACGACTGCTGTTAGAATCAGCGTGTGAATCATATATCTATGATATATTTTTTTTTTTTTTTTAGAGATTAGAATGTAATCCTTGTGGTCTAATGCCTAAGACGTTTAACCTCGGAGCAGAAAGTTGCATGTTCGATTCCAGAAGATAACTTATAGAAATTATTTCTATTTTTGTAAATTACAATAATTGCACCAGACTGACAGAGAAATAAAAGATTTTAGTAATATAGATACACTTTTCAGTGGCGTTTGAGTTACAAATAGCGAATTTTCAGTATTCTATCTAATAAAAATAGTGATTCTTTTTTTTTCTTTTTTTTTTATCCAATTCCAATTGATACTTTTCAGTGGGTTTTGAGTCACAAATAGTGAAAATTATCTAATAATCTAGGCTATCAGATTGTTCGATATAGATATTTGAAGAAGAGATGTTCAGATGGACGTTGGTTGATATAGATGATAAATGAAGATCATAGCTTGTATACGAAATTCTTCGCGATAAATTGATTGTGACTATTTTTTAGAGTGAAGATAACCAAATTCTGTTGAATTGTGACTCAAAGACATAAAGTTGTACGTGAATGAAGACAACATTTTCCAAATATATGGCAACTTTATTTAGAGTTTGTCCTTGAGCTTTATTGATAAACATCGCATAAGAAGGTCGGATCGGAAATTGTTTTCTTGTGGTTCCATAGTTATCCATAGTTATGGTTCCATAGTTCCATAGTTATCCTATGGATGAAAACAAAATCTTCTTTGTGAGTTCTGTTATAATTTCGGTTTCTATAAGATCATTATCGAATGAACGGCATTTAAGTTGAGTTCCATTGCAGATGCAAACTTGGGATTAATGTTTCCCAACAATATTATTGGAGATCCAATCTTCAATGACAAACGATGTTGAGGAATACTGCTGAGATTCAATGCGTTCAGATATTCGGGCAGATAGAGATGTTCGTGTGGTGGATTATCAGAAGTGTCAATTTTATTCGCACTTGTATGCTCTGTAGTCTCTCCTTGTATTCTTTGACTTATCATTCGATTGATGTTATCGACACTCTCGTTCATCTTGGTTGATGAGCCGCATATTCATCGTGAGTTTTTTGACTTTGATGTGATTCTAGCTTTTGAGTTACAAATAGTGATTTTTCAGTATTCTACTTAATGGAAATACTGCTTCTTTCTTTTTTGACTTTCTTTTTTTCATTCCAATTGATTCTTTTCAGTGGTTTTTAAGTTACAAATAGTGATTTCTCAGTATTCTACCTAATGAAGTACCGCTTCTTTCTTTTTTGACTTTCTTTTTTATTACAATTGTTCCTTTTCAGTCAAAGTCAGTTCAGTTTTGACAGATAAATCAAAAAAACAATATGAAGAGAGTTGTAGTTCCCATGGCCAAATGGATAAGTCGTCTGATTTCGGATCAGAAGATTGCAGGTTCGATTCCTGTCGCGAATGTTTCATTGTAAAAATTCTTTCTATTTTTCATTCTCACAGGAAACTGCGCCGGACAGACACACAGACAGACAGAGAATTAAAAGATTTTAGTAATATAGATTCGGCTACCCTAGATTTAACTTATGATCTGCTAAGCCAAGCCTACCCGACTGGGAAATTGTTTAAACGATTTTCAGTCACGAAAGCTTTGCCAAGGCGAGTGACGTCATCATGAGCCCGGAAACAGCAATAAGCTACGGCGGGAATATTTGAAAAGTGTTTTTGACAGATTGTTGCCAAACTTCAAGAAATATTTTTATTCAGATAAGAAAGAAAATCGGAAATCAACTTATATAATTTGGTAATTTCGTCTGTCTGTCTGTCCATCTGTCTGTCTGTAACTCGATGTAATTAAGCTATCAAGATAGATCCAAGGTTCTCAATGGTACCATGGAATCAAGGGTACTCAAATTGGATGAAATATTAGTTCATTTTGTTATTCCATGTTGTTTCCATGAAATTTTAACTGAAATTCTAACAAAACATACGTTCAAAACCAAATGATTTTGATACCACTGCACCCATTTTAATGAAATTTGGCATACTTAGTTGATTTCGAAACTCAAAACCATTTTTGCCGTAGAAGCTTCGTTCACAAGTTAGCACAGTATTTATATTACATTTACTTTATATTTGATAGTTGATAATAAAATGATTTTTGAGATTTTTTTTTGCCTGTCGTCCGACAGGCTTTGCTGCTAGTACGTTCTAATCGTAAAATGCAATACACAAAACATGGAGTTTCAATACAGGATTAGTGTTTGCAGAACCTTATTTATCACAAATTTTAGGCAGTTATCTTACAGTTAAGTAGTTATCTTTTTACAATTTCTTTGCTTTTTTGCGCGTTTCATCAACATAGCAAAGTTTAAATAGTCCATTCGTATTAAAGTACTAATTATTACAAATGTTTTAATTATGTGAATAGGATGCGGGTATTTTTCCAGTATTTTACAAGATAAATTTGAAACCACCCCCTTATCCTTTCTCAAAGCATTTCTTTGGTGCACTGGCGGATCCAGTGGGGGGGGGGCAACAGGCCTTTTGCCCCGCCCCCGTGGGCTCAGCCGCCTTTTTAAAAATGCAGTAAGGAAACGAAGGAAGAGAGAAGCATTGAGAGAAAAAAAGGAGAAGAGAAACGAAACACTAAAAATTGAGCACGCGAACGAGAGAGAACGCTTTGTTTGGATCAGTAGTCCACACCCACAAGCCACAAGACAAGGACCTTTAATATTTGCCCCCCCCCCCCCCCCCCCAATGGGTCCGGGCTAGATCCGGCACTGCTTTGGTGGTAATTATTAAATTTCATTTCAAAGTGTTTGACATGATTGGCAAGGGATATTGATGGAGTTACATATCCCCCTAAAGAAAGGCGTTTGGTACAAGAAGGAAAGGTATAGTCATGGTCATGTCCAGTTGAAGATTCGTTTCAAACTAAATCCAAATCTGGTAGAGTTCCAAGTTTTTCTTTGCAACCCATCCTGCCAAGAATTCGAGGGCTCCTTCAGCACACTCGTCAAACTCGTACTCATCACCCTCCACAATGACGGAATTTAAAGCATTCCCAATATTATTTTCTTTACCAGAAACTCCCACATTCACTTTGTTCACACCTCACTAAGTGTCATATTTAAAATATCAATCTTCTCTTCGAAAACTTGCCTCGACTTTTCAATAAATATATTGTCATCTATCATTTCTGAAGCCACACAAGTCATATCGTCACTGAATAAAAACTGGCGGTCATTTACAGGCGCACTAGCTACTGTAGACATATGAATACAATTTAAAACTCTTGTGACCAAATAATCCTCATTGCTGAGATCTTGAGTGTTTGAGGTGTACATATTCGTAATACCAGGATTTTTCCCTAAAATTATCATACGAATACGGTATAAAGCATTGAGTGGGGTGGGGTGATCATCTAAACACCCTCTGGTGCGAAGCTGTGAGAAAAAATTCTCCAGACAATCTTGGTTTAGCCGGTGGATTAATAGATAATCAATAATATGACTAGATGTGAGATCGGAAAATAACGACTTTAGGGATTGAATGGAAATAATAATGCCTTTCTGAAATAATTGTAGGCACTTTTTTTTGACAGATAACATGTTTTGCACAGTGTTGTGCATTATATCAAAAGCGGCATTCTGTTCACATAAATGGACTCATAAATATTATTCTAACAATTTTATTTTGATGTTTTGATTGACTATTATTATTACAAACAATATTATATTCTATTAGTTTTATTTTCATTTCCAATAATAACGAATGCAGAATTCCACCTTTGCCGATTGCGTAGCCATGTTAACATTGGCGAAAATGGGCTTTTGCTGACGTCACATCAGAGAGCCAATGAATAATCAAGACTTGTGTCTCCCGATTTACATTGAGTTACACAACCTTATAATATACTTTGCTTTGGTCTACCAAGCTTGCTGGTAAGCATTGTTTACGAAGAGCAATACAAGCTACGTTTATATATAAGTCATCAACATATGTTTATTTTATTATTTTTATAATCATGTGGTTCTTTTTTATGGTGCGAAATATCTGGAAGAGAATTTACGATTCAATTTGGCACGAATTAAGTTGAGAAACTTTAGCTACAAGGCCTGTCTCCCGAAGCTACAGTGTTGTATTTGGTTGGATGGTGTGGCGTTGAGGCCGAATTGGTTAACTCAGATAAGCTTCTCGTTCTAATATAAAACTATTTGAAAGGTACCTCGCAAAACCCGTCCCTGCAGATGAAAGCAAACTGTTTAATCTATGTAATCCATTCACCCGCCATATATATTATTACAGCAGAATGCTAGAACTCGATGATGCTTCTGCAGATTACCGAAAAAGTTAATCTGAATTTGAACAATAGTCCTGTTAGGATTATACAAAAGTACAGTTAGAATACCTTTAATGATGCCTAATACTTTTTTTTTAGGTATTGTAACCCTAAATATTTTCATAATACCGAAACGCATTGTACAATTTTGGAATCATTTTTCATTCATTGTGAATTAATGAGTATATCTATTAGGCGTATATAATTAACGATATATGTAGCGTTTACTAATGATATAATTAAGCAAATAAGCATCGTTCCATTTTATTGATGTGTGCCGTGCGTTCAACTGACTCAGATATTCTGTTATTCCAGTTCTAAGAGGGGAAACAAAATCTTCTCTCAAGAGACGGAACTGCCTGTCTAAGTAATCTTCTACATCCCTGTTGGCACCGTCTATGATATTCGCTCTCAGGAAAGGATGCAGCTTTGCTAGCAGTTCAGAAGCCCTAGGAATGATTGGCATTTCCCTGAAGCAATCCAGAGGTGGTAGCAGAAAGCTCTCATCGTTCTCTTCAGTACTTCCACTGTATGGGACTTCTCCGTCAAGAAGACTGTTTGCTTTAGCTTCAAACGTTGTTAAAAATTTAATTCCGTTCTTGTCTTTTACAATTCCCTTCATTTGCAACACTTGAAAAGTTCCCAAGAACTGCATCACTAAAGGCTGTAACTGGTCAGCAACAGCCAAAGGAAGACGAGACAAGTAGCAATCCATTACAGCACTTAAAGACAAGCAAATTTGGTCAGCATTACAATCCATTTCTGCTCCTCTTCGAAGCTCAGAAAATAGGTGCAAAACATGTTTGGAGAAAAAGTCTTTTTTTAGAAAAAGTCTCATTAATTTTAGTTGATTTTCCATATGAATTTCGTTCTTTAAGATAGAAGCTACTATCATTAGCAGTAGTGCTGCCATATTTGGAGACAGATAGGGAAAGGACAAGCGTTCTTCTAGACCATTAAATGGATCAATTAAAATCAAAATCTGCTCACTAATAATTTTTTGTAAAATCCTTTTCAAAGCATAAAATCCCAATGTTGATTGATTCTGTTTGGTTCCGCAATCGAAATTTCCAGAAGAATCCGAGTCTTCTCTTGGGGAAGTGCTTTTCATTGCATTTGTAGGTTTTTCATCAGTTCTTTCAAAATAGCAGAAATCTTCATTAGAATCACTCCATTTTCGTTTACAAGACTTTTTACAAATGTGGGCTTTCCATTTCTTCCATTTTCTGAGTAAATTCTTCCACTGCTGTATCTGAAATCCCCACTTTTCTTCCTTTTTGAATGTACACGATCTCTAAAATACTTCCGAGTTGGTGATTCAATAGTCGAGTATCCTCTCAAGGTGTCCATACCAGTAATTCTATTATCTATGTTGCTTCTTCCGTTATTGTATCTTACACCCTCCGTATTCATGTTCTGCTGAGACTTAAAATACTTTGCAGGTGATGGGTTACTTGTAGATAACTGTTGACTTGATTCATAACTCCCAGTAAACCTATTATCTGATTCGCGTCTTGTAGGACGTCTTGTATCATCTCTATTCTTGCTTTGCTGAATTATTACAGATCTGTAACGCTTTGGATCTGATTCGCTTGTTTCATCATCACTTACGTCACGCATTACAGAACACCTGCTGGTTGATTGACTATATTTTTTCTTTTCTGTATTTCTGCTGTGAGGTAGTGACAAAGATCTAAAACGCTTCGGAGATGATGGCTCATTTGTTGATGATTCTTGATCAGACTCTTGCTTTACAAAACACTCACTGTCTGAATCATCTCTTGCAGGGCTGTGCTTTGTATCACCTACATCCTCGCATTGTAAGAGAGTCTTAAAATGGAATGACGATTAGTGACTTGATTCTTGCACATTAAACTTTGTATTCCATTCGCGTTTTGCCGAACTGTACCTCCTAATATCTGGATTCTTGCTTTTTAGAAGTAAAGGATAATTAACACATTCTGGGGTTGAATCATCGATTAAACGTTCTCGTCTTATATCATGTTTTGCAATACGACAGTTTTCCGATGCTCGTCTTGCAGTGCTGTCGTTTTCATCGTCTATATTCCTGCTATGTGGAAGAAATCCGACGTGTTTTGGAGACAATGGATTGTCTGTCTGCAATTCTCGATTTGGATTATACATTGCAGTGCACATGTTGTCCGATTCCTGTCTTTTAGTTCTGTATCTCGTATCATTTCTTGCTTTCGGGAACTAAATGAGACTCAGAGCAGACAGGAACTGACGATTCATTTGAATCAGGGCCTACGGTGTACTTTTTGTTAGATTCTATCCTGACATTGTGGCTAACATTATCTATTATATCATCATTTGAAAAAAATTCATGATCAACAGCCTTTGAAGCAGATGACTGACTTAATAAAATTCTATTTGAAGAATATCTATTATTTGCTTTGTTTCTTCCAGACTGTGCATCCTCGTTTTGTGGAGATAAGGTATATGTACCGCCCTTAGAAACTGATGACTCATTCGCTGAAGATTGTTGACTTGAACTGTACATCACCGTAAACCAACTGTCACCTGTTACGTCATCTGTTTCTTTATACTGAGTGGTTAAAGAATTTTTGGAAGCCCTTGGAGGGCTTCCAGAATTCCAGAATCAAGAATTCTTGGTCAGGAGCCTTGTTATCAGATTTTGTTTTTTTCTCTTTCTTTCTTTTATGTTTGTTGACCTTTACTGCACTCTGATCAGCTCTGCTATCTGAACTGTTTTCTTGGGGTTGTTCCTATCAGTGTTCTGATTTCTTTGTTTTATTAAGTGAAACCTCAGATCATCTGGAAGTAAACTTTGCTTTTTTGATGATGTCTTTTGGTTAGCACGTGGTGGTTTGAACATCCCATGATTTCTGTCGTTAGGTTGGTTATCTTTTACTGTTTTCTCAATGATTTCTTTAATATTCATTTGATGTCTGTTGGAAATTCTGGGATTTCTTCATTAGTGTTTAGTAATTATTACCTCAAATTTATATTCCCTTTTATAATCCAAACAAATATCTTACTAGGTTAGCAGAGTTGGGCAAAAGAAATTTGCATATGTTTGAGCATTAAAATAAATTCAACAAGAGTGGAAACATTTAGTATAAAATATATTATAACGTTTAACATTGTACACACAACTTCTTAATATAATTCTATTAACCCATAGTGCATAGTTCAAAATCTATCAGTTCTCTTTTATCTTCATTGATAAACACTACTGTCCTTTCTTGAATAACCTTCTAATCTTCATTAAATTCAGTTCGGTTGTTATGAGTTTTATCCTGACTGATCGACTTTTCACCTAATGTGATTTTGGGTACTTATCATTTAATGACAACTATCACTAATTATCTAGTCTGACATTTCCTGTTCGAAATTTATTTACATACAACTAATAATATAACTTTTTATCTAGTATGATTTATTTACTGGAATCTTTTTATCTTGTATGATAATTAGTTCTGTCTAGATCAAATGAATTAATCACATCTATTTAATTCATTACACTTTCATTTCAATGATCTATCTTGGAATATCTATCATTTAAAATATTCCTTCCTAGTTGAATTATTCAGATGTAGTAAAATCCTTTTTACTATTTATTTGCTACTTGAATAGTTTATGCTGCCATAATATTAGTTTATCTTTAACTCAGTCTTTATAGTCGAATGTTCTTTTCCATCTGACAAATAGTTCTTTGTCAATTTATCCTAACTTCATCTCACACATTCGATGAATAATAATATTAATTCTTAATGTTCCTAGTTAGATGTATTAATATTATTGGATACCTAAGATACTTTAACTATCTTCAACTATTTGTATTCTCGATGTCTGATGACTGTATTAATTCGAAGGTCCGCTATTTTTGCATGTTCCCGTAAGCCTCTTTGTAAACTTTATCCTTTGGTCCGCCCATGGAAAATTTAAGTAAAATTCTTAACTTTCAGTTCATTGAGTTCGTTGATACATTACGCTACTTCAAGTAATGTAAATCTGCGCTGCTACATCAGAAATGCGCGCCAGATTTAAACCTACATTACATCTCGGCCTCCTTAGGTTCCAGGGAGGAAATTCACTGTTGAACGATTTTCTATTCGATAGGTCACACTCACAATTCAGTTATTGAATTGCTTAACAAAACTCAAACTTTAATGCTGACTAGTTTAACTTAATGCTTACGGCTTAATACTATTCATATTAACTTTACTTAGCTCGAATGGCTAATAATATTTCCATTCTATCGGAGATTAAGAACTCCAGGCGTTTAGCTCCGTTCGCCTCGGAAGCTTCTATTCGACTACACATTGTCATGGCAGCGGCGTTGTGGTTTCCATAGTTACTTATTACATTATTATCGTCTCCTGTTAATTCCGCAGACAATATTTAACTGTTCTTTTAGTGACGTCATATTTTAATTACGATTTGAACCATTTGCATTTCACTTTAAAATTATGTTTAAAGCACTTTTATAATACTTATATTTATTTTATAAACTAAAATAAATTATCCTACAATGTCCAACTGTGAATAAAACACAGAGAGGTGGTTTTCTCAGATCAGCATTAAACAAGAGTTAAAAAATCACATTTTGACTCTTGGATATCCTGAAAAAGGAAAAAAAATATGGAGTTTAAGTTCCTAAACGAACAATTTCTAACGAAGCTTATTTCGAAGCATATAGATACAGTCTGAAGGCAATGCAGAATATTAAGTTTGATGATTTGCCATTTAAGAAGTTCATTATAAATCTTAAGAAAACCCCAAATCCTCAGCAATATTTGTTGCAGAATGATAAGTTCGATTTTTCAACTATTACCACTATCGTTTCAGATTCTTATTGCGCAGTGAATGTTTTTGATGGCAATTCTTGGCCACCAGCCGAAGACTTGGGTTTGGATAACTCACAGTTGCGCGCTGTCCACTTTGCTCTCACATCGGAACTGTCTCAAAAACCTATGTTGGTTTGAAAATCGTTTCTGTTCTGCTAACAAACAAAAGTGCCTGGAATAGTTCAGAAAAAGCACCAATCCTGGTGCTGTGTTACACAAACCACGCCCTCGATCAGTCTCTTGAAGGCATATTGAAGTTCACTAAAAAACTTCTCCACGTGGGAGGGCCCGTAGCTGCACTAGACAAATAGTTCTTTTACCGCTACTGTGGTATAGAGTCCATGCTGATGAAGACAGCTGAAACAGAAGATGGGGAGATAGTGGGTTGGGATTATTCAAGTGACGAAGATGAAGAAATCGGAATAGATGAAGACAGACGTGAATTGAATGAAGACAGAATGGAAGAAGAAGAACTGGAGCACAGAGATTATTCGGAGTTGGGTGATGAAGATTTGGGATTTGCTTTGACTCTGGAGAATTATGATAATCCAGGGATGTTGGACTGCAAATCTCCCAATGTTACTTCAATGATGAAAGAATTGAGGAAGTTTTTGTTTCGAAGAGAACTGAGTAATGATGATGTAATGGACGATTTGAACGTTTTCCAAATAAGGAATGTGTGGTCGTTGAATCTGGATAAGAGGTGGAAGTTGTACAGAAAGTGGAGACAATTGAAATCGTATAATATTAAAAAAAAGCCGTTTTTCCGAGAGGATGATATTAACTGAGTGTTTCCGAATCGTTTGATTGGATAGGAACAAGTAGTCTCTTAATTTGTATAGTTCAGCGTTCTGCATAATTACCAACCAATTTAAGAATCAGCCTATATAGATCAGTATCTTCCTTTCTCTTAACGACCTGTGTTTTAAGATATAAACAGACCTTATTACCCCATACACTCACTGATTGGCGCTGTAAACCACCATCAATTTTACTTAAATTAATTAATTTAAAGTAATATTAGAAGTTTTTAGTCTTCATCTCATAACACTCTGGCTGCAATATTAACTTATATTTATAATATAATTAATCGGCTACCAAGAGTTGCTTAATTATATCATTAATACACGCTAATTATATTGTTAGCCTAATAGATACACTCTCATTAATTCACAATGAATGAAAAATGATTCCATAATTGTACAATGCGTTCGGTATTATGAAAATATTTATGGTTACAATATCTAAAAAAAAAGTATTAGGCATCATTAAAGATATTCTAACTGTACTTTTCTTTAATCCTAACAGGACTATTGTTCAATTGTAGATTAACTTTTTGGGTAATCTGCAGAAGCATCTACGAGTTCTAACATTCTGCTGTAATAATGTATATGGCGGGTGAATGGATTACATAGATTAAATAGTCTGCTTTCATCTGCAGGGACGGGTTTTGCGAGTTACCTTTCAAATAGTTTTATATTAGAACGAGAAGCTTTACTGACTTAACCAATTCGGCCTCCACGCCACACCATCCAACCGAACACAACACTGTAGCTTCGGGAGACAGGCCTTGTAGCTAAAGTTTCTCAACTTAATTTGTGCCAAATTGAATCGTAAATTCTCTTCCAAATATTTCGCACCTTAAAAATAAATAACAACATGATTACTAAAATAATAAAATAAACATATGTTGATGACTTATATATAAACGTAGCTTGTATTGCTCTTCGTAAACAATGCTTAGCAGGTCATAAGTTAAATCTAGGGTGGCCGTATTGCAACTCTAAAAGCCGAATTTATATAAAAGAAAATTGTATCACTGAAACCTCTTTTAAACTTCAAAACCTTTACGAGATATTTTGAAGTTCTAGCCGGAACGCATTCAAAATATTGTTCAGGAATTTTTCAAGAATAAAAGAGTTTTCAGAGTTAGAAGTTATTTTATACGGAAATTCGTATTTCTCCGCTTGATGGCGCAGTGGTGGAATTCCAAATTAACGTTTTGTAAGTGGAGCTTTGAGAACATTCAAGTACTTTCTATAGGCCTACATTAGCCGTTCGAAATTGTCTTAGTACTGTGAATAAATTACCAATATGTAATTAATTATTAGTTAAATAACATGACTAAAATATAATTTCAGCATGAGATAAACATTCATTTCTGAATATGACATTTTAATAATATTTTTCCTAATTTTTTTTTACAGTTTACCCTAATAACGGTTGTATATTCTTAAGATATTTGAACCATACAAAATCCTAAATAGAACATAATTAAGTTATTAGCTTTTATAAGTTCATTTGTAATTATTCATCCATTTCATTGTAAAAAAATATGTAACTAATTTTTAAGGATTTTTTTATGATATTTTAATATTTATTATTTTTATTAATTGAATAATCAAACCTATATTATAGAAGGATTACAAGTTTATGGTTGAAGAAAAATTATAACTGCTTTGTAAATCTAATAAATTTATTGAATCTAGGAAATTATGTAGATTTACATCAAAAATTTGTGGGATGCGAAAATTATTAATATTCCCGCATTTTTTGTTTCTTTTGAGATGGCCATTTTTAGATATGTGGATGATTAAAGACTTTCTATATTACATCCTTCAAACAGAAATACAGCGAACCCCCGAAGATTAATTGGTAACGTGTTCTTTGAAACCGTGTTGTTGGAGACCACAAAAAACGGAATTGCGTTTCAAGTGTGAAAACAAAAATAAAAACGTAACGTTTTAAATTTTTCTGTTGTTAAATTTAAAACCAAAAATTTTTATTTTTAAACAAATTTAAAATTCTTATTATTATAGAAAAATTATTTATAAAATAATTATGAATAATATTTATAATGTCAATAGGGAAAAAAAATAATCAAAATAATGAAAAAAAAAAATAACTCGATACAATTGGTTAAAAATCTTTCCAATCAATAAATTGAAGAATAATTAGGTTTAAGATTGGAAAACTATATAAAATATAAATTATTCAGTCAAATTAATTGGGAAAAATATAATTCTGAAACACTTAATACTTTTAGTGTTAAAGTATTAAAAAGGTTAAAACCTAATTAATCGCTGATGTAATTGATAAGAATATTACTCTAAATATTACTCTAAATTATTAACTACTGTTATTCTATTTCAAATAATATAAGTATTTTATTCTTTTTCAAAAGAATTACTCGAATTACTTTCAAAATCGTGTAGTTTGAAACCGTGTAATTCGGGGGAAGGTATCCGTGTTCTTCGAAACTCGTGTTCTTCAAAAACTCGTGTTGTTCGGGGGTTACCTGTATACCATTTTCTGAATGTGGATTTCAAATGAAGATACGTTAATAGTGAACCGTCATTCTCAAATAACTATTACTATTTTTTCTATTAAGATAGAGTGAATGACGAATTCTGAAATTCTTATTTAAAAGCCATAAGTAAGACATATCTGATTTTTTTTTATATGAATCCAATGCGTAATCGGTACGAGGGTGAAGATATATGCCAATGTTTATCTCTCTATAGACCAAGATAGAGATTTGGGACCAAGATAGAGAATCATAGTAAATAAAGCTTGTGGAGATATAACAGTAAATCTTTCTCTGAGAGTCTGCTGATTACCATTTTGTTTGAAATGTCTTTTTGCTGAATGAAAGCCAACTGCAAGTCCCAAAGGAAGTAATTACTTCCCAATAAGGAAGTAATGAGAATGTGGTAGACAACATAACATATAAAATAAGCACTACGTTGTTTTTTGTTTTTGTTTGGTATTGTAATAAGACGTAATGTTACTGATTCAACAACAAAAAATTCGATTTGAAACTATTGAGAATCAGGCTCTTAAGGTCCCGATTCAAAAACTGCAGGCGACTACAGACCTTTTATTAATTTAATATGTCTTTTTCCAATTACCTAAAATTCTGAAAATTTAAAAAAAAGCTTCTGAAGCCTCTGGGATTTCTATTTTCATGTTTTTAATTTTCAAAATTTCCTACAATTACTTAAATTAAAACTCAAAAACAGTCAATGTTTTGGGTGTTTTCGAGGTATTACTCGGTATTTTCAACTCAAAAAAATTTGACGAAAACTTGAAATGATAAAAAATTTATATAATAATGTTTTGTATTTAAAATATTTATTATTAGTACAATAATTATTTTTTAAAAAATAATTTAATCTTATACAATTTTAAAAAAACACAATTTTTATTCCTTTAAAAATTAACTAGTGTACTAATAATAAATAATTTAAATACAAAACATTACTTACAAATTTTTTATCATTTAATTTTCCGTCTAATTATTTTGATTTGAATATACCGAGTAATACCTCAAAAACTCCCAAAACATTGACTGTTTTGAGTCTTAATTTAATTAATTGCAGAATATTTTGGAAATTAAAAACAATAAAATAGAAATTCCAGATGCTTCACAAGTTCATTTGAAAATTTTCAGACATTTAGGCGCATTGGAAAAAGAAATAAAAGGTTTAGAGTCGCCTGCATTTGCTTGAGTCAAAACCAGTTGTCGAATGATTATAGAGTGCATGGAGGGGGCAGAATTTTTGACTTCAGGGATGGGTTTGGGTTTCATGGCAGGTAAACATCCCAAAAGTGCCCGACCCTGAGAGGTGAGCCGAAGGGTTAGGGGCGCCCGGAAGCCCGTAAATTTTGCGTTTTTTTTGGTTTTTCCATTAAAACCCGAAAACTATAGGTTCCGGAGAAAAAAGTATTCTGACCTGTTTGAAAGCCGACAAAATTTCTTACATATTTTCCTCCGACAAAATGTTTCTATCTTCAACCGTTCCTGAAATATCAGCTTCTGGAAAATTATCTATTTCCGGAAAACGATGTTTCTGATCACATGCTTGGTCGTACTCTGCTCTTAATACCTCAAATCTGCTATTGAAAACAAACTACAACCAAATCAAGTGAAGAGGATTACAATTGCTGCATATTTATACATTCTAGACGCACAGTAATTGCTGAAATTACGGATTTCAAGAAGCTGTGTTGTAATGTGATAGGTTTATTGCGGGAAATCAATAACTATCTTTAATTGCATCCATTTGGCATATTTTATTTATTTATTGCTGTAAGTTGTTGCATTTTTTATAATAATTAGTAGTTACACTCAAAATAGTTCGAACACATAGGTATTTCTATAAAACAACATAACATATGGTTTGAACTATGTCTAATTACACAAAAAACATAAACAGTATATAAAAGGTACAACAAAACGAAAAACATCTGTGAAATAAAAACGATCAATGTTGGGAGGGGTAGTTATCCATGGAGACTCACTCATCATCACCAGAAGAGGACAAAGATTCCTGTAAGGTAACTCCAACTGGATCGAATTCTTCCTCCTCCACCTCGTTGAAGGGGACCCCGTTACGGCAGTTGCCCTGGCAGTTGCGGCATGCTGCAGAACAATTCAAAGATGCCCTTCCGCAGCTGCGTCTTCCAGAGTCGCATTCATTTTTACATCGACAAAATATAACTTAAAAAATTTCGTCGGGTACTTGGTACTTCATAACTCCTTCAGTTGGTGGGAGTGTAGAATTGTCCAGATTGATCCAAGAAGCTTATTTTATAAATGCTCGGTATGCATCTAAGGGACGACTCCTTAGATGGAGCACAATACCATCTGAGCATGCAATTATTTCCAGCTCTTTTGATCTCGGATGGTGTCGACGAAGGACTGGAAAACACTTCGGCTGCTTCCTTTATTAATTTGTCCTTCTGGTATAATTTAGCAAACTTAATTTTGCTCTTTCTGAAGGCTGCGGAGGTGGTATCACAGCCTGTGAAACTATGCAGAAAAAGAATGTGCTTGAGAAGGATATGTTGCTGTGCCTACCTTTCCTCTGCCAGGTTTCACAAGAATTATGTCACGATCGGAAGGGGTTTTCGCAAGCAACAGGACTGCCAAGTCCACAATATCGCCTATCACAGCCACTGAAGAGTTTACTGATTTTTCAGTGGCTTCAGATATAATGCCCACGTCTGCGTCATCCTCTGCTTGAAGGGTGTTGATGTCATTTTCCACCAGTTTTTTCATCAGCAGCTTGATAAAAAGGTTCTTGTTTAGTCCAGGCAACGAAGACCAAAAAAGGTCGAATAGAGGAAATAATTCGTGTAAAAGCCAATTTTGGCATAGTTGTCAATTTCCTAATTATCTTCGAAATCTAAACTATCATCACCGTTAAATCAATGGTGAGACAGTTGCTGTTAACCCTCTGATAATTTTCCAAAGAACTGTCATAGCAAATAAAGAGCGACGGAGATGTGGCAGAGCTGTTGACGTATGAATTAATTTCATTCCCTCTTGCTCTATTCCTCGAGGTTGGAATACGAAAAGGGAAGAAGTCATCCCTCTACGATGTTTTGCCAGTAGAGAACAACGTAACTCCTACGATTTCACCCAAGGCACCAATGTGGTAGATGCTGGTTTCCTTCTTCACCGCATGAAATGGAAACTGTCCTCTAACATTTCTTCAATTTGCCATCTGTACATTGCCTACGTATAGAAACATTATGGTCAACATTGTACGGTGGTTTTTTATGGTTACAGTGATGTCAACAGCACAAAACGATCAGAGCAGAAGCGAAGAGGGCTGATAAAAAACTTCGGATGACTTTAACTGTAATGAAAGCACGACCATCACCATTCAACAGGAGCAGTTTTTCGCGAATGAACGGAACAAAAGAAGACAGATCCACTTCCTCACAGAGAAAATGACAGCAGCAGGGGTTCAAACAACTGTTGCAACTGCTGATGCATGATGTTGATAGCACTATTGCGAGGTGTGAGTAGGATAAAGCTACTGTACATCCAACTGTTGCAGTAGTTGAGGAGGATGTGAACTTGATAGTCCTCCTGATAGGATTCGCTTCTGTATCTACCAATGTGTTCTTAATGAATCCAGGCCCTGAGAAGGTGGAGACCAAGTTGTTTTCAGTGCCACAACTTCAACAGCTCCCATTCGCCAAGACGATCCTCCTTCTCCACAGCTTCTCCGGATGCGACACCAACTCGGCAATCCATGGGAAGAGCAAAATGGGAATTGCTAAGCTGCTCACAGCTAAACCTGACCTGACAACAAATCTCAGACATTTTCACTGATCCCTCAACATTACCTGAGAGGCACAGGCTGGCGAGAAGCTGTTTCTGGCGATTTACCAAGCGCCAGCCCACGAACAAACCCTCAACAAACTCCGGTACTCGGCTTTTTTAAGAGCATCGACGAAGCCGAAATCTGATATGGCCACTCTTCCTCCTACCAGAGGAGCTTCGAAGCAGCATTAGTTCAGTTTGTACCTACAGGTACATATTTACATATCGTTGTCAACTACTGTTTTGTTTTCATTACAAATATCTTTTGAGCTACATACTTACGTTAGTCTTATTAATTTCTTACAGCTACAACAATAGCTCGACAACCCCCTACCTCCCACCCAAGGGTTTGGGCCAGGGGAGAGAATGGTATCCTACATCCCTTGACGACCAACGATCCTGTGGCACCTGATTCATTTCTCAACATCATATTTTGCCGATGCATGACTGGATGTGGGGTGCCCTGAGGGTGCCGGAAAGCAGCTATTGCCTGCTCCAGTGTCTGCGGCGTATGCTTCGGCTCGTGCACTACCGGAACCCCATCGAAGACACCGTCGATTTCGAAGATAATTAGGACTTCGACAATTAATGTGAATTTCATAATGAGGAATATCCGTGCCATTTTTAACAACAAAACAAACATTTTTTTTTCCAAATTGTCCATTTCCCCCCCTCTATATCTCCTTAAGTATACATCCCAGCAATAAAGTGTATAGGACCTTCTTTTCAGAGAATTTTATGTACATGAATTTAGAATATGGACATTTTTTTGCTATAGGCCACAGTTTTCTAGTAATTCACGAAAAAGTGAAAAAAGGGACCTTTAAACTCCCATCCACCCCTTAGGTCCACCCCACCCATCAGTACTTTTAGTATATTGTTCAGGACACCTTCCCCTACAACTGTGCCAAAATTGGCTTTTACATGAATTATTTCCCCTATTTTTCCTTCGTTGCCTGGACTATGTTGTTGGTGTTCGAAAAGAAGATTTCTTGCTTCACTCTGATTTCAGTTTCCATGGTGAACTGAATATGCACGCACCCTTTGAGTCGATACCTGCGATTGTGTTCCGCCTCTTTAGTACTTGTTGATAAGGATGACGTAGCCATCAAAAACTATAGTTCAACTTCTTCCCGGATAGTGCTGCTTTACAAATCGTACGTATTCATCACAAATAGATGATACTGTGTTACTACCATGTTGCCAAACGACCTTGTAGATAAGGAATCACCCATCAACAACTACCACATGGTTGCTGAATTGAACATCCCTTTCGGTTGTTTTAAAGAGACAGTACAAGTTCGCATTATTGCATTTTCTCATTTCACCGTCCTTGAAGAAAGCCATAGGGTACGGTGCCAAGTCATACCCCATATACTTCTTTAGATAATCGTCTGATTTATTGCTTATGCAAATGCTTGAAACAGTAGATAGTGATTGACTGCAACTTTGTTATTGTTTATTGAGATTGATGAACTCATAGAAGAAAGAGGAAGAGCTTCGGTTTTTCGTGATAATTTTATGCTTCAAAATGGCACATTTTCCATTTTAGACATTGCATTTTTCCCAACTGTAAGAGCATCCTAACAGGAGATTGTAGCATCTCCTATAATTGCATTTGCCAAATAAATGCAATAAAAGCTGGTTACTGATCACATTACAACACAACATCTTGAAATCCATAATTTCCTGTGCATCTAGAATGTATAGTTATGCAGCAAATGTAATCCCCTTCACTTGATTTGGTTGTAGTTTGTTTTCAATAGCAGATTTCAGGTGTTAAGAGCAGAGTACGACGAAACATATGATCAGAAACATCGTTTCCCGGAAATAGGTGATTTTCAGAAGCTGATATTTCAAGAACAGTTGAAGATAGAAACTTTTTGTCAGAGTAAAATACATAAGAAATTCTGTCAGCTTTTCAAGCAGGTCAGAATACTTTTTTCTCCAGAACCTATAGTTTTTGAGTTTTAATGGAAAAACCAAAAAACCGCAAAATGTACGGACTTCCGGGCGCCCCCATCCCTTCGGCTCACCTCTCAGGGTCGAGTACTTTTGGGATATTTACCTCCCATGAACCCCAAACCCATGCCTGAAGTCAAAAATTCTGCCTCCTCCATGCACTCTACACCCCTTTCTGAGCATTCATTGACTGGACTATTAAGTAGGGACAGTAATGTTATTGAAAAAATAAGAATCCTTCGTATAATAGGTCGTATGGATTGATGAAATAAAATTTTGCAGGGTTTATATAATAATTCACTATTAAGGTGTCACTACAAAGCTACGTCACATTTCTTCAACTTTTCAGAAACAATTATATACATTTAACATTATGTTAATTTGATAATGAAGTCGATATGAATTAAAGAGAGAATGTTTTCCTGAGTTAAAATATACTGCTTTGTAACACCACAGAAAATTATCTTTAAGAAATCTGGTGTTAGATGTAGACCCACAAGAATCAGTCAAGACTTACAGGTTGGAGGAACTTGCTTGCCATTCTCCTATTTGCCAATTTGGCATATCCGCTCTTAGTTAATGAGAACTCGAGAGGGATTGTTTTAAATAATAATGTTCGAGAGCACTGAAAACATTCGCTGATTAAAAATAAACTGATAGTAACTGTGAATTTTTAGAAAACTTCGTTTGTTTGTTTTTTTGAGAATGATCTCGATAAAAAATACGTTTCCAGAAATTAATTGTGGAGTTTATAAGCTTTGATGCATTAAAAGAAACCACATATCTTTTGTTTAAACCTGAAAAAAGGAATATTTATTTCAGTTAAGTACTAATATATCTTTATTTCCCAAAATTATAGAAGATAGCGAAGTTGGAAATGAAATTATTTCTTCGAGATCACGTGATTGTTATTCCATTTTCTTTTACACCAATCACGTGGCTTTTTTTCTGGAAATGCTAATTAGGTCTACATTCTCATTTGTAACGGAAAAAAAAAATTAATTTGAACTTTAACATGCAGAATTTTGAACTACAGTTGTTCGGAATTGATTGTTTTTCAGATTATTTGATAAGCTTAATTTGAACTTATAGTTTACTGAATAGATATATATTTCTTAAACTAATTTCGTGATACATTAATGATAATTATTTTCTTTTAGAATTTTTATTTCTCCTTTGAATTGAATAATCCTTTACAATTGGATCTTCAAATTCCATTAATTTTTTTAGAAGAAGAAAACCATGGTAACCATGAACTTTATCTCAAGTTAGATGATATTTCGGTTTAAATCAAAGCTAAGTTGATATAAATATTAATGTTTAATTTAGAATAAATATTATTATTTATATTGAAGCTTTTTTTTGTATACATTTTTAATTAATAAGGAAATTTGTATACGAATTTCTATTAGTGAATAAGATGTATGACCATTCCTTACTTGACGCATGTGCGGTAGTAGGTTTCCGGTCGTAAACGTTTCATTTCTTGTGATGTTCATTTATTTATTAAGGCTAACCTTCGGAATTCTGCGGCCAGTAAATAGGTTATGGACAGGTGGCGGATTTTTTTTTTTAATACAACCATTTACATTTCAGGCGCCAGTTGTTTTACGGCTGATTACAGATGCGCATTACAATTCTTTTTTTGTTATTGTCACCGAGATGCAATGATCTACTTCTAATCATTCAGTGTATTTTCGAGTTATATCGCATGCTTCGGAGTTACGGTTCTAGCAGCAGACTCTACTGCCTGACTGTTGGTGTCGCCATCATCAGTTTGTTTGTATGACTGATTAGTTTGTATATACTCATCTTGCAAAATAAGGTCTACAGTGTGTTTTTAGTTATGAATGTTTCATTTACGTCAGTTTTATACGTGTATAATTGAATGCAGTGCAATACATATATTGATAAGCGGGGGAAAAAATAGTCAGCGCTTCGACTTGCGGTCATTTTTAAGTTATAAGTCTAGGACATAAGGTACCGTAACTTAGGGGTATGCCTGTACTTCTGATCAAGCACGGAACAAAAAAAATGTTGATTTTTAATCAGTAATCTGATTATTTGGACACTGGGCGGGAATTAAACCATCTACCTAGTCCACAGTCCCGGGTTTAAATCACAGGAATACTAGACCCACAAAAAATTTAAAAAAAAACCTTGGACAAGCACTACTATTTATATAAAATTTCCGTAAAATTTTTTATGTATAAAACCTTACAATATATTATGAAAATTAAAATTTTTATCACCAGATTATTTATTTGTAATTCAATATTATTTTCAATTTACTTTAAAATTGAAGGGAGGAGGATTGATCTCACACTAGTCCATCCGTTGCCTTCGCCATTGTTTAAGTATATATCTCGTATCATATATTATAACAGGTATGTCAAAGTTTGTACATATGTTCTTTACACAATTTTACACCCTTTAACTGTTCTCAACCAGATTTTGCATAGTTAACTCTCTACTACCCTGAGGACCACATAGGCTATCTTGCGACATTTAGAGGGTAGTATAAGGGGTGAAATCCCTGAAATAGCGACACACATGCACCTGGTAGTCACCATGGGAACTACGCAAATATTGTTGTGCAATAATTTGAAAGAAAATATTGTTATGCTTAATAGCGACACACAACAACCTGGTGGCAAAAATTGGAACAAAAGTATTATTGTGCATAAAAGCGCCATATAGTGAGCTGGTGGCAAAAACTAGAACTGAAATATTTCTGTGTTTAAATTCTTTTACATCTCCTTAGTGAACACGAAATTTAACATGAGTGTTCTTTGATATTCGGATCCTAAATGGTGTATACTGGGGGAAGCAGCCTTTTTTTTTACAGAGTTTGCGTGTATGAAGAGTTTGTGGTAGGAAGAGGCGGAAGCATGGATTAAATGAAACTGGACAAGAAAAATAGCTGTTACTGATTTTTTATTGAAACAACGCTGGGATGTATATCTACTTAAAAAAAAAATCAAGAATTCTGTCGTGTGCCTGTTTCTCGACTGCTGAATATATCTATTCTGTTGTTTTCAGCCTACCGTCCTAGAAATAAAGACCAGTTTGTCTCATTTTTTAGTGTGTGCATCTCTCCCTCATATCTTTTCATCCGCTGATGATTCTTCCTGAAACTTGGTAAGCACATTTACGGATAAGAGACGATCTGACTTTTGTATTTGAATATTTTTTTTCCCGTGTAAGTCATTGTCGAGACAAAAAAAATCTCCCAGAGAAAAACATTAGAAACGGAACAAAGGATTTCCTTCACGTTCCCATACAAAGGATATTAATACGCTTATCAATCCTCTTAAAATATGCGCGAGCTTAAGTGTGATTAAAATTAATTGGATTCAGATAACTTTTAAGTAAATATGTGTGGTTTTAATTAATTTACTTTTCAGAGGATTTTTAAGTAAAAAAGAAAGTAGTGATAGCGATTAGTAAACCAATCAGAGTGCTTCGCAACGGCTTCTGATACGGCATTTCTGTTCATTATTGCTTTAATTTCCTTCTTATTATAAATGTGATTGCTGCGAATGCCAAAGGTGCAATTTTTGCGATTATTATGATTGTTGTGATTGTTGCTCAGCTGTATTATAGATGTGATTGTTGCGCGTTGCGTTGTGGGATACTGTTCCCAGTCAGACGGACAGACCGGATTAGTAGGCTTCTGCTATCAGAGGCCTAAAAAGAAAAACGGACACAGTTTGTATTTTTTATTTTTTTTTAACAAGATACTAGTCGGCTACCCGTCGCTTCGCTCCGGAAGCCTCGCGTATGTAACGGAAAACAATTTGTTATCTTTATATATAAAAATGAATGTATCTTTCTTTCTTTGTCCTTTATACACTCCAAGGCCTTTTGACCTATCTGGACCAAACTTTGCAGAATTACTCTTTAGGACCCTGCGGAAAAGATAGGCTACCTTAGAACCTGGAAACACCACCCCCAGGGGTTCAAAAGGAGTTAATTCCACACAAATATTGTTATGCAACAATTGGAGCTCGGCGACAATGACAACTATACCACCCCATAGTGTTGTGCAACAATTGGCACGAAACTATTGTTGTGCAACAATTGGACCTAAACTATGGTTGTGCATTATAGCGACATAATGAATAATAATATATTTATTATAATAATAATAATAATAATAATAATAAACACGGTTATAGGCTTACCACAGGCACTGTGACACCATATAAAATCACACACTTACTCTACAAGGATGACATTAAACTCTATGCCACAAACAATGCACAACTTACTAATTTACTACAAGCCACCACACAGTTCACCAAAGACATTGGGATGGAATTTGGAATTGACAAATGCCGCAAGTTACACATAATACGTGGGAAGACTTCGAATTTGGAGGGTTTTGAACTGGACCAAGGTTTGGCCATCCAATCCATGGAAGAGGGAGAGACCTACAAGTACCTGGGCTTCCAGCAAGCGCGCTTCATTGACAACGCAAGCATCAAAAATGCACTGAAGAACACATACCTTGCTCGAGTTCACAAAATCCTCAAAACACAACTCAACGCCAAAAATAAAAATAAAGCTATCAACACTTTTGCCGTTCCCACACTAACATATTCGTTCGGCATAATTCCATGGACAAACACCGAACTCGAAGCACTACAACGCGCAACACGCACTACATTCACGAAACACAGTATGCACCACCCCAAGTCCGCTACGGAAAGGATGACTCTTCCCCGCAAGGAGGGAGGCCGAGGACTCATCAACCTCATCACCCTACACGAAAAACAAGTGCATACACTTAGGGAACATTTCCACCAAAGAGCAGAAGACTCCTCACTTCACTCAGCCATTGTCAAGGCTGACACACCTCACACCCCTGAATCTCGAAAACTCTTCTCCAACACTCACCACCCCTGACACCCACACTCAGCAGCTGCGTGAATCATGGGCTCGTAAGGAACTCCATGGCAGACATCATCACGAACTCAGCCAGCCTCATGTTGACATGGAAGCGTCGAACAGATGGCTGACGAGTGGCGAGCTGTTTGGGGAGACCGAAGGGTTCATGATCGCAATACAGGACCAAGTCATCTCCACACGAAACTACAAGAAACACATTCTACACGATGCAAACACACATGACGACAAATGCAGGAAATGCCACACTACGCATGAGACGATCGACCACATAATATCAGGCTGTCCCCTTCTCTCTCAAACAGACTACCTCCACCGACACAATCAGGTAGCATCGATCGTTCATCAACAACTAGCACACAAACATTCACTTATTAAGAGCACGGTCCCATACTACAAGTACATACCACAAAGCGTATTAGAATCACCCTCATATAAACTATACTGGGACCGCCCCATTCACACAGACAAAACCATACATCACAACAGACCAGACATCACACTTGTTGATAAGAACAACAAACAGACCTATCTCATCGATATTGCAGTTCCCATCAGCAAGAACATGCAGAAAACTCACGCTGACAAGATGAGTAAATACACAGACCTAGCACATGAGCTCCAGAAGCAGTGGAGGCAGGACCGAGTACGAGTTATACCCATCATCCTGTCCGCTACTGGTCTGGTGCCTCACACATTGCATCACAGCCTCAGCACACTAGGACTTCATAAAAACATTTATGCACAACTGCAGAAGGCTGTGGTACTCAACACTACACGCATAGTTAGGAAATTTATGGACACAAGCACACATCCCTAATCATTCTTGCACACATCTTTACACTTGGCAGTATGTGCTTTGGTCCTTGACCCGCCATATTGTTTTTGCTGGGGAAACCCAAGGTTTGAAACATACAAACATAATAATAATAATAATAATAATAATAATAATAATCAGATGATTTTTTACGAACTAGAAAAGGTCTGACGTGATAGGATTATGAAGTTATAAAGTTCGAATAATCTCGAACTAGGGGTATAAACGGGACAGAGAAAGGGGAGGGAAAATCTTATATTTTCCGATCTTTATATTATTTTCATATCTATGAATGTCGAGTTACAAAATTCAAATAACATGGAACTAGGAGTGTACACTGGGAGGACGGTGAGTGGATGAGCAAACATGATTCAAAGATACTTCTATGAGGGATTCGGAATAGCTATAGATTTGTAATGAGATCAGACCTTTTGAGTTGTTGTTGTTTTTTGTTTTGTTTTTATACCAACCGGGAAAGTTTCGAAATGATCTCGCAATTGCAATTTCTTTATCATCCACATTTGGATATTTGTTTTTTGTAACCCGTGCGAAGAACGGTTCTTTCCGCTAGTTTATTAACAAAAACACACACAAATTACATCAAATAAAATAAAAATAAAATTTTTTTAAAGTTTTTTTAATTTTTTTTTTTAATTTTTGATGTCTATATTCTCTCAATCCACGACTGCTTTTAGAATCAGCGTGTGAATCATATATCTATGATATATTTTAATTTTTTTTAGAGATTGGAATGTAATCCTTGTGGTCTAATGCCTAAGACGTCTAACTTCGGAGCAGAAAGTTGCATGTTCGATTCCAGAAGATAAGTTATAGAAATTATTTCTATTTTTGTAAATTACGATAATTGCACCAGACTGACAGAGAAATAAGAGATTTTAGTAATATAGATACACTTTTCAGTGGCTTTTGAGTTACAAATAGCGAATTTTCAATATTCGACATAATAGAAATAGTGATTCTTTTTTTTTCTTTTCTTTTTTATCCAATTCCAATTGATACTTTTCAGTGGTTTTTGAGTTACAAATAGTGAAAATCATCTAATAATCTAGGCAATCAGATTGTTCGATATAGATATTTGAAGAAGAGATGTTCAGATGGACGTTGGTTGATATAGATGATAAATGAAGATCATAGCTTGTATACGAAATTCTTCGCAATAAATTGATTGTGACTATTCTTTAGAGTGAAGATAACCAAATTCTGTTGAATTGTGACTCAAAGACATAAAGTTGTACGTGAATGAAGACAACATTTTCCAAATATATGGCAACTTTATTTAGAGTTTGTCCTTGAGCTTTATTGATAAACATCGCATAAGAAGGATCGGAAATTGTTTTCTTGTGAAAGTGAATGGAAGTAGATTATCGTATGGTTCCATAGTTATCCTATGAATGAAAACAAAATCTCCTTTGTGAGTTCTGTTATAATTTCGGTTTCTATGAGATCATTATCGAATGAACGGCATTTAAGTTGAGTTCCATTGCAGTATGCAAACATGGGATTAATGTTTCGCAACAATATTATTGGAGATCCAATCTTCAATGATAAACGATGTTGAGGAATACTGCTGAGATTCAATGCGTTTCAGATATTCGGGCAGATAGAGATGTTCGTCTGGTGGATTATCAGAAGTGTCAATTTTATTCGCACTTGTATGCTCTGTAGTCTCTCCTTGTATTCTTTGACTTATCATTCGATTGATGTTATCGACACTCTCGTTCATCTTGGTTGATGAGCCGCATATTCATCGTGAGTTTTTTTGACTTTGATGTGATTCTTGCTTTTGAGTTACAAATAGGGATTTTTCAGTATTCTACTTAATGGAAATACTGCTTCTTTCTTTCTTGACTCTTTTTTTTCATTCCAATTGATACTTTTCAGTGGTTTTTAAGTTACAAATAGTGATTTCTCAGTATTCTACCTAATGAAGTACTGCTTGTTTCTTTTTTGACTTTCTTTTTTATTACAATTGTTCCTTTTCAGTCGTCAGTTCAGTTTTGACAGATAAATAAAAAAAAAAATATGAAGAGAGTTGTAGTTCCCATTACCAAATGGATAAATCGTGTGACTTCGGATCAGAAGGTTGCAGGTTCGATTCCTGTCGCGAATGTTTCATTATAAAAATTCTTTCTATTTTTCATTCTCACAGAAAACTGCGCCGGACAGACACACAGACAGCCAGAGAGACAGAGAATTAAAAGATTTTAGTAATATAGATTGAAGTAAGAAAGCTTTCAAGTTCTTTGAAGATAACGTGTAATTTTAAAATAAACAAATAATACGCAATATTTTTAAAACAATCTTATTGTTTTTATAACAAAAATCACAAAAAAAAGTGTTTTAATAACAAACTATTAAGAAAATTTGCTTTGAAATTTGCTAAAAAAAAATTGAAATTCTTTATTGACAGAAATCCAATAAAAATTTTTGGATAATAGATAATTATATGATTTTTTTTATCGAAACGATCATGCCAATGTAGATATTTCCTTAATTTTTCTTAGCTTAGTCAAAATTTACTTTGTATCCTGTTCATTAATTATTTTTAACAAATTTGCAGAATCATACACATATATATTCAAACGTTATAATGCTGTATTTGTTGACAAGCTTTATTATTATTATTATTATTCCATTTGTTATTGGACTACAATCATTAATAAATCATAACATTAAGAGTGACCCATTAAATCCTAAACTTTACCTAATCAGATGGAAAATTTTCGCTTGGCAATTACGTCATACCTTCCTGTTACTTACGAAAATAAACATTGATTTATATAAAAATCATTTATTCAATGCATCGAATAGGCGAAAGAATGTTTTTTAAAAACAACGGAAAGTATTTCCTTTTTTTTTACATCTTTTTAGATTTCTTTGTTTTCGATTTCGGCATTTCTCGTTAAATCTCAACGAACGACGATATGTTTTCGAGATTGCAACATAGCCCGCCGCTTCAAATATTCAGGCCGGAATTCTATTGTGATTTTGGGTAATAATTTGGCCTTTTCTGAAAGCTACTACGAAATCGTAAGGAAAAGATGATGTCCCTTCGTGAAAATCAGTTTTTAGTCATTAATTTTGAATCGACAGATAAAAATCGATTGGACTTCGAGTTCTATCCATCGGAAAAAGATGAAGTTTGTTATTTTTTTTGTATTTTTCCTGAACAACTACTGACTCGATCGACTGGAAATTTGGACATTAGTTTAGAGTGTCTACTATACAAAGATTTTTTTTTATTATTTCTGCCTATCCGGAAAAATTCGAAGACAGCCGACTGTATCCGCAAACTGTTATAGATATGGTCGAATAAAAATATAGATTGTATAATAGACACTAAAGTCCGTGAAATGAGAGAAAAACGGACCATGCCCATTTTCCGAGAAAAATGGCGGGCAAAATTCGTATTTTGCTTAGCGATTGCATGCGTCTAGTTTCTTCGCCTGTAGTTTCCCTGCTGTTCCCTAGAGGGCATCGCGCTTCCGTTTTATTCTTCAAATTACTTTATTTATCAATACTTTTTTGTTTTTCATTTTTGATTCTTTATATTAAATGAAATTTTGAATTTATTACTTAGGATGTTTTACGAGCTCAATGCATTGAAGTGAAGTTAGGAAAAGAATTGTTTATTTTGAATGAAATAAACAATTATCATTTAACTGGCCTCCGGCAGTTGAAATTCCTACACCGGCTGCATCAACAATAGCTTTCCAGAGTTTTTGTTTTATTTTCTTCACCTGCAGAAGTCTTGAAGTGCACGTACACATTGTTTCTAATCTGTCTTGCTTCGTTGTGGATTGTTTTGCTAGAAACGCCATGGAAAACTATTGTATGTTGATGTTTAGTTTCCGATTCCAACCGAGAATCCACAACTGACGCCATGTTTAACAAGTCTCAGGAGGGAGGGCGTTGCTTATGAACTGTGCCAGACACATTAACCGAGTAGTACTTCTCTCTGATTGGTGGTTCTTCTCTCATTTGACAGACTATAAACTAAAGCATATCCAAAATAAGTCGATCTGATCAGTAGTTATCGAGCAAAAAATTCCCAAACTTGCGGAAACAAACTGTCAACTCAAACCACATTTTTCCGGATAGGCAGAAATAAAAACCCAATTCCTATGGTGGTTTGGGCTTCTGAAGAAGATGAAGTCCGTTTGTCAATCCGACCTTCCGTTCGGGCGTTGTTAGGGAAGGACAAACTTAATAGCTCCCAAATGGGTCGCTAAAAATCCTGAGATTAAATGATAATGGCATTGAAAGGTTCTGGTATCTTCAAGAAAGGCGGTTGCAATATTGAAGTTCCGGGCGATCAGCCACCAAATGGAGGCCTAAAGTTTAAGACGTTAATGGTCTTTCAATAAAAGGTCTAGGTTTCCCTATGCTTTGTATCATAAAGATTCTTTTGGTTTATGTAGCCAAGACTTTTTGGGCCCTGAGGGTCATTTCAGGACGATAAATAATGCAACATCTTTAATTGTTTTGGTTAGGTCCGATTGTATGTGTGTATATCAACCCCAGTAACATTCCCTTTTTTTTATAAATAAGGGTAAAGTTATGTGAACAAAGTCTGTTTTCTCCTGATTACTCATTATTCGTTTAGGAACTTAAATTCTACATTTTTTTTTCTTTTTTCAGGATATCGAAGTGCCAAAATGTCATCAACAAATGATCCATCATCTCCAAAGTGTTTTAGATCTTTGACACAATCACACAGCAGAAACATAGAGAAGAAAAAATATAGTCAAACGGACAGCAGGTGGTCTGTAAGTGATGATGAAACAAGCGATTCAGCTCCAAAGCATTTGAGATCTCTAATAATTCAGCAAAGCAAGAATAGAGATGATACAAGACGTCCTGCAAGACACGGATCAGATAATAGGTTTACTCGGAGGTATGAATCAAGTCGACAGTTATCTACAAGTAACCCATCGCCTGCAAAGTATTTTAAGTCTCAGCAGAACAGGAATACGGAGAGTGTAATATATAGTAACGAAAGAAACAATACAGATAATAGAATTACTGATATGGACACCTTAAGGGGACACTCGACGATTGAATCACCAACTCGGAAGTATTTTAGAGATCGTGTACATTCAGAAAGTAAAAAAAAAGTGGGGATTTCAGATACAGTAGTGGAAGAATTTACTTAGAAAATAGAACAAATGCAACGCCCACATTCAGTAAAAAGTCTTGTAAACGAAAATGGAGTGATGTTAATGAAGATTTCGGCTATTTTGAAAGAACTGATAAAAAACCTACAAAAGCAATGAAAAGCACTTCCCCAAGAGAAGACTCGGATTCTTCTGGAAATTTCGATTGCGGAACCAAACAGAATCAATCAACATTGGGATTTTATGCTTTGAAAAGGATTTTACAAAAAAATGTTAGTGAGCAGATTTTGATTCTAATTGATCTATTTAATTGTCTAGAAGAACGCTTGTCCCTTCCCTATCTGTCTCCAAATATAACAACACAACTGTTAATGATAGAAACTTCTATCTTAAAGAACGATATTCATATGGAAAATCAACTAAAATTAATGAGACTTTTACTAAAAAAAGACTTTTTCTCCAAACATGTTTTGCAGCTAGTTTCTGAGCTTCGAAGAGGAGCAGAAATAGATTGTAATGCTGACGAAATTTGCTTGTCTTTAAGTGCCGTAATGGATTGCTACTTGTCTCGTCTTCCTTTGGCTGCTGCTGACCATTTACTGCCTCTAGTGATGCAGTTCTTGGGAACTTTTCAAGTGTTGCTAATGAAGGGAATTATAAAAGACAAGAACGGAATAAAGTCTTTAATAATGTTTGAAGCTAAAGCCAACAGTCTTCTTGACAGAGAAGTCCCATGCAGTGAAAGTACTGAAGAGAACGATGATAGCTTTCTGCTACCACCTCTGAATTGCTTCAGGGAAATGCCAATCATTCCTAGGGCTTCTGAACTGCTAGCAAAGTTGCATCCTTTCCTGAGACCGAATATTATAGACGGTGCCAACAGGGCTGTAGAAGATTACTGAGACAGGCAGTTCCGTCTCTTGAGAGAAGATTTTGTTTCCCCTCTTAGAACTGGAATAACAGAATATCTGAGTCAGTTGAACGCTCGGCACACATCAATAAAATGCAACGATGTGAGAATTTATAATAAAGTTAAGATTCACTCTGAAAAACTGTTAGGCCAGTCAAGCCAGGGATTACTCAATATGGTTGAGTTTGATGCGGAGCCTTTTAGAAGAATGAAATGGGCAAGTTCGCAAAGTCTTCTTTACGGTTCTTTCTTGTGTCTCTCCAACGATAAGTTTCAGACAATGCTTTTTGCAACAGTCGTTGATAGCAGTGTTTCTGACTTGAAAAGAGAAAGAATCGTTGTGCGTTTTGAAGAAAACACACCAGAAGAGGAATCAAAGTTGAATATTGAATACAAGAAGAAAGAGTATGTTATGCTTGGATCGGAAGCGTATTTCGAAGCATATGGATACATTCTGAAGGCACTGCAGAACATTAAATTTGATGACAATCATGGTGCTGTGTTACACAAACCATGCCCTCGATCAGTTTCTTGAAGGCATATTGAAGTTCACTAAAAATCTTCTCCGCGTGGGAGGCCAATCAAAGCTAGCTGCGCTAGACCCATACAATTTAAGCCGAATTCGCAACCAGACGAGATTTGATCACCGCCGTTCCAAGATTGTCCATTTCAATGTCAAAGGTATTAGGAAATCTATCGCGAAACAGCGTTTGCGCATTGGGGTTTTGGTACAGAAGGTAAAGATGATGAGGAAGAACCTTATAAGCGAAAAGCATCTTAAAGACCTTCCTGCTCCTCACAATAGACTTGTAGCTTCCTTAAAGTTTAGCTTCCGAAATTAATATGGAATTGAACCGAAAGAAGTCGAGGGTTGTTCATTTTCCTTTATTGCCACGTGGTTAGGGTACGACCATTTGTTATCAGAGAAGGAAAGGAAAGAGTTCTTTTACCACTACGGTGGTGTAGAGTCCATGCTGATGAAGCCAGAAGAAACAGAAGATGGGGAGATATTCAAGTGGGTTGGGAATATTCAAGTGACGAAGATGAGAAATCGGTATGGATAAAGACAGACGTGAATTGGATGAAGACAGAATGGAAGAAGAAGAACTGGAGCACAGAGATTATTCGGAGTTGGGTCATGATGATTTGGGATTTGCTTTGACTCTGGAGGATTATAATAATCCAGAGATGTTGGACTGCAAATCTCCCAATGTTACTGCAATGATGAAAGAATTGAGGAAGTTTTTGTTTCGAAGAGAACTGAGTAAAGATGACGTAATGGACGATTTGAACGTTTTCCAAATAAGGAATGTGTGGTCGTTGAATCTGGATAAAAGGTGGAAGTTGTACAGAAAGTGGAGACAACTGAAATCGTATAGATTGGAAGAAAAATTTAAGAGTCAGTTTGACAAGGATTGTAATCGTTTACGGGAAGTGATCAAAGGAGAGGATTTGTTAATAATGAAAGATAGTGACATCATTGGAATGACGACTACTGGAGTAGCCAAGTATCACGATGTACTTCAGTCATTGGACCTAAAATAAGTGAGTACGAGTTCTAATGATTCAATTTTGCAATATTTGTTTTAAAAGATATGTTTTATAATGTTTATATAAGGTGTACTTGTATCTGTGCTGCCAAACTTAAAGGTTGTATTCAATCATGCAAAACAACGAATTAACATGGGATTGGAAATAAGTTATTTCCAAGATATGAGCGATGCAACAATACAGAAGTGTTGGCCTTTACGTCATATCGTAGGGTCATTAAATTGCTCCTCAGTAATCGTGACATGGCATACCCGTTCCCCGGATTTAATCCCTCTGGACCTTTTCGTATTAGGTTATTTTAAAGCATTCGTGTACACCACACCGGTTCCTGACGCCCACGCACTGTATGATCGGATAGTGGATGGGTGCAGCGCAATTTGACGTGCACCTAGCATCTTCGACCGTGTTCGGCAGTCGATAGAACGACGTTGTGCTCCATGCATTGCGGCCGGTGGAGGACTTTTCGAGCACTTTCTGTAAGGCCAACACATCTGTATTATTCCATCGTTCATATCTTCGAAATAAAGCTTTCCAGACCCATGTTTATATGACATTTATTGGTTGCTTTGCATGATTAAATATAACCTTTAAGTTTGGCAGCACGTTTCAGATACACCCGGTATATATACACTCTGTTACAAAAAAATCGAAGAACCCCTAAACAATAATCTGATCATTCCGAAATTACGTATGAACATTCCTTTATACCACATATGCAAATGATTAAATTTACAAGACCAATGATTGTTAATGTCGGTCATATCGCATGTTTCTGCTGCGCAAGTAGCAACGTATAAAATAGATAACAATTGCAGACTGGTTATCTTTTGTCGTTGTCGGCGTTGTAGTATATATAAAGCGGGACAGTGATGTGGAATTTGTAAAATGCCAATACAAAAACCATATCACTGTTTCTGTGAAGATACGGCCAATTTATCTTCACGTCATCAGCGGCATAAGTGGAAATTAAAATTTAGAAAAACAAAAACGCAATATTCTAAGACTTTGCTCTTTTTATTTAGTTAGTAAGATTATTGTTAGTATTTAAATTTTAAGTATTACAAATTTATTTTTAGTGTTTTTAAGTATTCAAATTTATTTATAATACAAAAAAATAAATAAATAAAAAATAAAACTCACAGATGACATAAATATGTAGAATCATGAGATTAATATCAGGTAATTATTATTATAACGTATTTTTATTCAAAATTATCTCTAAAGACAATCAGTAACCGATATAGTCTTACGTAATATGAACACTTTTTGGAACATGGAGAAAAGATTTTGGGAAATTAAAAAAAAGTCTTGAAAAAATCGTCAATAGGAGAAATATAGCGCTGTTACTTAATCCTTTGTTTAAAAAATAATGAAATTTAAAAACTAAACATAGCGTAGTACTCATCTAAGACATTCATACATTTGGAGTTTTCTTGTTTGCCAAACTGTTTTCCCCTGGTGGAAACTTTTTGAACTAACTGTACTTCTTTCTGCCATGTAAGTAGTTTCCCAAAATGTGACTTTGTCCATTGGTCCTGTATATAATTGACTGAATAAAGTATATTTTAATTATACTCACAGTGTATTTAGTGTTACCTTAAAAATACAATTTCTTGATACACCGAAGCTAGGTTATAACGCGGTTGTTTACATCGCGATTTCGGATATAACGCGATTTGGTGTTGGACCCTGTCTATTTTCGAAAAGGTGTATAACTGTAAAATTGCAAAATTTACCTTTTTTTCGCCTAAAATCAAATCAAAGGTGTAAATTAGAATGCTTGTTTCCTTATTATTTACAGTAATTGAGACTCTATAACAATCTTAATGTCACGAAAATGCGTCAAATACAATATATTTAAAAAAAAAAAACAGAATCGCGGACTTTTTCGTTTAATCAAAATGAATATCGAGATCCATTTTTCTGCCAATGACAACCAGTAAAGTTGCCCATGCAATCTAATAGGTGCATGAATACCTAGTTTCGATCCACATGATTCTTCGTTTGTACAAGATGCCAAGATGGCGGCGCCAAATCATTTTTGGCTAATATCACCCACCAAAGTATTGAAAACGTAATGATTTATGTATTTATAAATATAAAATTCTCTCACATAGCTCTGAATGATGTAGGTAATCGCGAAACGACTATTTTAAATGGATTTGGAATAGTGTGGGCAATAACAGGATGCGATATACGACATTTGACGTCGGGAAGTAATAAAAGTTCGGTTATTTAGCGGTTATATGGCGATCTTCGAGATCTTGATCCGAAAGATCGCTTTATAACCGAGCTTCTATATATTAATTTTTATCCGGGTTGAGGCTTCCATGGATCCTTTCCATGATAGATGTTGGTATAAATATTGCAGCCATTCCTCTGCTTGTTAGTTGAAAGGGAAACAAACACTTCAGAAAAAAAGTAACATCCAAGCCCCACGCCGAGATTTGAACCCACGTTCCATCACATGCGCCTCGTGAAAGGCCCCCGCCTAGACCACTAGGATATGGCGGATATGCTGGAATCGCGGTAATTTGTTTAAAAGAACGAAAAAAAATTATATTCTACCCTTATGCATAATTTATTTAGCAAAATCGTATTACTTAAAATTCGTATTCTGATAAGATATGGTAATTAAATTGTAGATGAGGAAAGGTGAAAATTAAAATATTTTCATTTTAATTGAAACTAGTCCGCTACCCGTCGCTTCGCTCCGAAAGCCTCCCTTATGTAACGGAAAACAATTTTTTATTTATTAAAAAACACACACACACACACATAAATTACATCAAGGAAACTAAAACTAAAATTTTTTAAAAGTTTTTTTTTTTTTAATTTAATTTTTGATGTCTATATTCTCTCAATCTACGACTGCATTTAGAACCAGCGTGCAAATCATATATCTATGATATATTTTTATTTTTTATAGAGATTAGAATGTAGGCCTAGTGGTCTAATGTCTAAGACGTCTAACTTCTGAGCAGTATTCTACCTAATAGAAATAGTGCATCTTTCTTTCTGGACTATCTTTTTTTTTATTCCTATTGATACTTTTCAGTGGTTTTCTAGTTAGAAATATTGATGGTTTTTGAGTTACAAATAGTGATTTTTCAGTATTCTATCTAATAGAAATAGTGCTTCTTTCTTTCTTGACTCTCCTTTTTTATTCCAATTGATACCTTTCAGTGTTTTTGAGTTACAAATAGTGATTTTTCAGTATTCTACCTAATGAAATACTGCTTCTTATTTCTTGACTTTTTTTTTTTATTCCAAATGATACTTTTCAGTGGTTTCTGAGTTACAATAGTGTTCAGTATTCTATCTAATAGAAATACTGCTTCTTTATTTTCTGAGTCTCTTTTTTATTCTAATTGGCACTTTTCAGTGGCTTTTGTGTTCCAAATATTGATGGTTTCTGAGTTACAAATAGTGATTTTTCAGTATTCATTCTAATAGAAGTACCGCTTCATTCTGTTTTGACTCTCATTTTAATTTTAATTGTCACTTTTCAGTGACGTTTGAGTTACAAATATTAATGGTTTTTAAATATAGTGAATAGTGATTTTTTCGGTATTCCATTTCAAAAAAAGAGTGCCTCTTTCTTTCTTGACTCTGTTTTCTTTACTCCAACATCTGCCGTGTACACGAACATATTTTTCAATATCACATAGAATTTGGTTAAGTAAGAATATTTAAAATATTGCAACGTTTCGGCAATTATAGTTCTAATTGTCAGTTTCGAATTACAAATAAACTGACGGATGTGAAATAAATAAACAATCTTGAGATTCAAAAAAAAGATTGAATACATTCCTTATTGATGGGGGGAAAGGAAAGGAGATATAAGCTAAAAAACAATATGAAGAGAGTTGTAGTCCCTATGGCCTAAGGGATAAGGCATCTGACTTCGAATCAGAAGATTGCAGGTTCGATTCCTGTCGCGGATGTTTCATTGAAAATATTATTTCTATTTTCCATTCTCTCAGAAAATTGCGCCGGACAGACACACAGACAGACATACAGAGAAATAAACGATTTTAGTAATACAGATTACTAAAAAAATTAATAATATTGACATTTAAACATATTTCTTTTTTTTCCGCGTTTTTGTTAGTGATTGTCGAAGAAGCAGCCGAAGTTTTTGAAGTTCACATAACTGCAGCACTGACGCCTCAAATTCAACAGTTAATTTTAATAGGTAAAATTTATTTGGCTTTTTTTTTCATATTTCTTAGTTATTTTTATAACTACAGTTTAATATATTCTGAATTCCATGTTATTTAGCACTAGAGTCCGACTTTCTTTTTTTTTTGTCGATTCCGACTTTTCACTTCCATGTCACTATATGTAAATTAATATTTTTTTAAATGTTGTTATTATAATAATAATCTTTCACTATTTGGAAGTTGTGAATAAAATTATATGATGTTAAATGGAATTAAAAAAAGAATAAATGCTGTCTCTATTTAAAAATTATTCAATTTTGAAAAATCTTTTTCCATTTCTTTTTTACTTCTTTTTTTTTTTTGTATTTAAGAATATTTATATCGTAAACAATAGGTATAGCTAGGATTTGTTTTGGGATGAGGCCAAGTTAAGGACTCCAATAGTCAATAATTTTTGGAGGGGAGGGATGCAAGGTCGTCTCAGCAGGCCATCCAACCAAAAAAAAACTGAAAGAAAATAAGACCTATTCTGTATATTTCGTGGATGGGACAGAGCCCTCTCTATCTTCCTTTTAATATACACCAATGTTGTGAAGTTTAATTGTAAAAAAAAAAAAAAACATGATGTGGTTTCCGAGCTACCTTCCAATTACCTATAGGATTAGATTCAAATAATTGCACCAAAAGGTAGTGATTGTAAACTATTTCCATGTAATTAATGTGTATTTATCATAATTATACCAGAGACTTATCTGTTGGTAAGTTTTTGATTCCTGTAGATTCAGCTTCTGTCAAATCAATAGAAAAATGATTTTTGCACTGCTTATCTCAATTTTCAGCTCTTTAATGTAAATATTTTTTGAGTTTTAGCGACAATGATAGATCTTTGGTAGTACATGTCCCTAGCTTTTCTACTTAATCGTTGTCTATACAGTTTGTACACCAACATCATCAGAGATCTTCATAGAACAACCTATGATCACTTCTGAAATATCCGTTTGTTAAGATATGTGTAACTAGATCCAAGATCTATCCATTTGGAAGGTTTTCTTATTTTACATGAAATATGGTTCACAACGTATACTTAAGTATTTATTTATATTTTTTTTTTTAGATTTCTGAAATTTCTGCAAATACACCTCAAATAGTAACCATTCGCAGTTCCCTTATTGTAATAGAAAAGTAATTAAATTTACACCTCAAATAGTAACCATTCGCAGTTCCCTTATTGTAATAGAAAAGTAATTAAATTTATTAACATTGTATTAGTATATTTGAGTAGGAAAAACATTTGAACCAGAGCTCGTCTCATACCGTATCATTGCAAACTTGAACGACATATTCTCCCTAATCCGTGGACCGATCTTGCTGATTTTTGACAGCTTGTTAGTAATCAACAACCCTTATAAACTATCAAAATGCAAAATCCCTTCCAGATGAACACCGGAAAACTGACTTTGCATCCACGGGGCTACTGTGAATTCTTGAACCGATCTCGGTGATTTTTGGCAACTGGGTAATGATAACTGAGGGCCATAGCGTAATATTAACCTTTGAATTTAAATGTATATTTTTATAAATTGATAAAAAGTTGCATACCTTCATTGTTTTTCCTTGCTTAGGAGATCACAAGCAGCTGAGACCAAATCCTACAGTTTATCGTTTGGCCAAATACTATAATTTGGAAGTTTTCATGTTTGAGCGATTAATTAAAAATGATGTTCGTTATGAGACCCTTCAAATGCAGCATCGAATGAGACTGGAAGTATCTCGTTTACTGGTTCCACACATTTATCCAATTCTTCAGATTCATCCAATTTTATCCAAATATGAAGATATTAAAGGAATGAGATGTAATGTTTTCTTTCTGAATCACTCAGTTCCTGAAGATTCGGTAAGAATTTTGTGTATTTTTTTTGCATCGTTTTACTATTAAAGTAAATGTAACGATATGCTCTGAACCAGTTTGTTGATTGCCATTAAGATTCAGGCACTAGACATACAAGAGTACAGTAGATCAACGTCTGTATATTCGAGCTAATTGCGATCCATTATTTCGGTTATATCGAAAAATTAGGATAACGGTAGCGCAGATATTCGTGAAATTGTTTTGTTGTGTACGTGACAGTAATCAAAAATGAATTTTGGCATCTTCGCAGAGCTTTTCTGGGCCCAAAAATGGTCTTAAAGATAAAGAAAAATATAAAAAAAGTGGAAGTGTTATTTTATTTTTAGTGATCCCATTCTGAGAAGCTATTAAGATTCCAGTGTCAATGTACGTGTACGTAACGTCATCCATAAACCCCGAGTCATATGTCATTGGACTCCCTTTGGCCTGGAGGTTTAAAAATATCCTACTTCCGGTGCAGGACACTTACGGTTTTAAGTAGCTGTTGACCGATTCCGGAAATTGTGTTCTATATGTGATGAATCAACTTTGCTTTGACGAATGTGATATCCTCGATCCAGTGTAGCCATTAATCACTTTTGAGTCGTTCGAATGGTGAAAAATGGGAGTCTAGATATACTAAAGGAACTCAGTGTGCTTGAAATTATACAGGACCTTTGAATTTAAATGGCAAAAAAAACTTAGCTCGTGAATCATAACTAGTGTCATTTTTAACAACACAAGCATTAGATGTATTGCAAATTGTACGTGGTCCCATTGTTTGATATTTACTACGAATCTGTGGTGACTTGGTTTTTAGCGACCCATTTGGGAGATATTGTTTATAGCGACCAAAATCGGTCGCTGCTATTGCGTTTGTTCTGTCCGTCCATGTCTGTCCAACCCTAACAATAGCTGTCAAAGATTCCCGACATGATAGCTGAGGGTGCGAGAATCTTTTGTTTACTTATGTGCAGTTTTGTATTTTCTTCACTATTTTTTTTTTTCAAATCCAGCAAAAAAAAAAATTATCAAATTGAAAATTAATAATTTTTGAGTTTTTCCTCCATTAAGGCATAAATCACAGTAGAAAGTGAATTGTAGATATAATTTAAAACCAAAACACTAAATGACAGTCGGATGTCTTCACAAAATAAGCGATAGTTCTCTTAAGAGACGTGCAACTGAGAATTGGCAACATGGCTGCACAAATGCTTGCGATTCACCATCTGTTAACTTCATTGATATAAATAAAATGCAAAATAAACTTCCATATTTAAAAAAAAATAGCCGGAAGGATGATTTGTTTCAGCTGATAAAGCTTATACGCCATGATACCTCTCCATCCTTTTATGCTGTCTTAACTTTTCTATGAATATCAGTTTAGTGGCAACCTGTAACCGCCATTTTGCTCTTTGCTCCGTAGCATTGGGAGCAGAGAAATTTTTCGCTCCTCGCTAGAAAAGAATAGCGATGAATCATTTCTGGATTTCCGGGGAGCAGGAACGATTACGTCATTGCTCACTTATTGAAGAGGTAGTAATTAGTATACAACAGGATGGAGATAAGAATATTATTGATATCTCGGTCTTTTACAACAGAAAATCCGAATGTCGTGTGAAACTTTCCTCATACAAAATACACGCACTTGCCCTACATGTACAAGTGTATGGGGCAAGAGCATATCAAGATTGGATAGCATTTTTTTTTTTTAAAAAATCCTCTAAATTAGCGAAAATATGTTATCGTAATTAAATATTTATGCATTGAACTTGGACAGTACAGATCACTATGTAGGAGAATTTTAAGTCATACATGAGAATTCAGAGCTGCCATCAAATGGTAAATAGAGGAAGCAATAAAGATTTTAACGTGCCTCAATTAACATAAAAAAGACAACTAAGGGAGGCACACAAGAAACAGAAAAGGATTCGCTCCTTTCTGAGCCTGTCGTGGAGGGTAAATCTGACTGACGAGTTCTAACCAGGACGAATCGACCGTCCCTGATTCCGATGATGATAATGATGGTTCAGGGTACGAATCCTTTTCTTTTTCTTATGTGCCCCCATCCCTTTAATTAATTTTTTTTGAGGGGGAGGGAAGAAAGCAATAGCTGTAAAAAACACTGTTAAGATTTAACTAGCAGACTTCCTTTCTTTTTACTAATTGTCACCTATTGCTAGCACGGTGAACAATAATACTGAAAAAAAAAAAATTAACTGAGAGTAAACTACACGTTGAAGCAACTGGTGTACCTGCGGACAGGTTAAAGAAAAGGAGACCCCTTTTCCCAATTTAGCCAAAAGTGAGGTTAAATGAAGAAAATAAAAACATAAACTACATCGATGCCGAGGAAAATAAATAAAGTATAATTCTCTAATAGTCTTATGATACACGTCGCAAGGGATTTCATCTCTTTGATGGCGACAAACTCTTCAAATACATTTATTTTTCGAGACAAAGTTCACAAGGTGGTAATAGTGAAGCAAATTGTAACTAATAATTATTAATACCTGGAATTGAGATAGATAAAAAAAAAAAATTGAGCAGAACTTCGTCTCCTAGCGTTTCGAGTGAGCGAGAGCTGACACACGGCAAAGGTGAACAAAAAAAAAACACATAAAAAAAAAAAAACCTTCGCAACTATCGTGTCAGGTAAAATAAATCGCTCAAGAATTAGAGGGAAAAGATAAAGAAAAAACAAATTCGAATGCGAACTGGGAGGGGGCGAGAAAATGGATTAGCTACGAGAGGAAGCTTTACTCCTGCTGGCCAGCAAATAGGACTAAAAACATGTAAAAAATGCATAGCCATGATAATTATTAAGATTATGATAACATCACATAACATGAATGTTAAACATATACTTAAAGTGATTAAACAAGATGTGATCATGACTTTTGGATCGACGGTGGCTTCTCACCTAAGTATCTCAGGTCTCCGCCGTGTCTGGCGGTGATATTAACAACAATACAAAAGATTAAATACAAAAAAAAGGTTAAATGTACTCTAATTAGTTATAGTCTCTGAATCGATAGATGAATTTTCACCTAAAAGTTTTTCAGTCTCCATTTTGTCTAGTGGTAATATTAATAATACATGGGATTAAACACATATCTAAGGATTAAATGAAATCTAATCAATTATAATTCGTCAATCGAAGGATGGTTTTCACCTAGAATTTTTCAGTCTCCGCCTTGTCTAGCGGTACAATAGTGATGATGCATAGGATTAACACATATTTAAGGATTAAATAAGATCTAATCAATGATAGTTCGTGAATCGAAGAATGGTTTTTTACACCTAGAGTACTTC
>JAFIDM010009583.1:121902-146930 GCA_023159025.1 Thereuonema tuberculata
TATAGAATCTTTTTATAAATTTATTAGATTCTTATAATTATTTTGTATCTAATAAAAATGTTCAGCATTATTTATGCAATAATAGGTTTCAAAAATATGCAAAAAGGCAAAAATAAAAAATAAAAACTTGTCTGATGTTGTTTATTCAGTATGTTTAGCGGAGATCGTAGTTTGACTGTCGAAGAGGAAAAAGACTGAAAAGGTGTATCTACGAATAACTCCGAATGGATGGTTTTGATACAGCAAATAAGTAAAATAAGATTTTCTACTGAATTGGTTAAAATGAACCATGCGATCAGAGTATTATATTTATCTGATGGAGATTTATATCAGTAGTAATATAATGTACTATTTGCAGGAGATTATCTAATCTTTAGCCACGGGTGTTAGGACTATTCCTTCGAACGGAAGCCATATCTAGGAATCCACAGAAGGTAAAGATACTGGAGATTTGATGGCGAAAAGGCTTCAAGAGACTAGATAGTGCGTATCAAGAAGGAAAATAAGTTACTTTTATTCAATTTTAAAATGTCCGGAAGTATATACAAGTTACGGAAGAAATGACTGGATGAGGAGAAATAATTGTGCAACGACTCAAGCGAGTATTATTTTGAATAATCTATACGATTAAGTCATTCAGTGCGAACTTTCAAATTATAAACTTTATGAACTAAACTTTATAAGCCTAAAGCTTACAAAAGACTCAGAACTATTGAGAACGTTATCTGTATGACTTATTTGTGAAATACTTAAATACGGAAGAAATTGTTAAGTATCGGTTTCTTGTGTTGCTTTACTTCAAGTGCTAATCGCAAAAAAAATAATTTCAGTGAGACAGAAACCTAACTCTGCTACCACGAACAAAAAGAATAATAAATAACATTCTTCTGTGTTTTTCTTTTATAATAATTATTTCAACAGTGATTTACAGAGTTTTTCTAATGGCCGAATCCCATAGTTCGTCTTTCCAAATTCTAGATTGATGTTAAGTACTTGTTTATTTGACAACTAATCGAAATCTTACGGATTACACAAAGTATCAAATTTAAAGTTCTTTGCAATATTCCCCAAAAAATAAGTAGCTGCGGATGCAGAAGAAACAATAAAGCCACGATGCTGCATTGATATAGTGATAAGACACACCACTATGTAACCACAAACATCTAAAGCTTGATAAGTTTCGAGTGCAGATGCATGGCATGGGCAGCAGCAGTTCATTGTTATGAAGAATTTTAAATTAAATATATTACTCATAACTTTTCTTCACCATCCAATGTGATGTTATTTCTATCCAATGTGATGTTATTTCAATCATAAACTAGCAGCATTTCTTAAACCTTGTTCAGAAACTTAAGACTATAATTACTATAAAGAATGTTTTGTTTGCGATGCAGCTTATTTCTTTCTGTGTTGTGAAAATTAAGTTCCTATTTCTGTTTTTAGAAAAATATCTAAGAAATTTTTCTGTGAAATTAACAGGAAAACTTAAGTTTTGATTAAATCTCTAGTCTGTAATGAAGTTTCATTTTTTCCTTCCTCTTTACTAAAATATTCGATTTCGTTTTCAGTGTATTACAATATAAATAAAATTAAAAAAATCTCTACTTATGAAATTTAAATTGAAACTTAAAATCATTTCTGTATGAAGTAATTATCCGACAATATCATAACTCAAAACTGAACATCATACTTATAAATATCTCCTTTACTACTCCTAAAGAACAATATTTCTTCCGGAATTCTGTACGATTTACATTGAAGATATAGCCTTTACCATTTTTGCTGGTGGGTTATGAATAATAATAAATTATTTGAATAATAAGATTTTAGCAGAAACCCTACTGAATAACAGAGTGAATGAGCAATGAACACAAACGAGATAGGCGATTAAAATACTTGTATTTTAATTAGGTATCTTTTAAAATTTCTGAATCAATATATACATTGGAGATAATTACTAACTCCTTAATATCTCAAAAGTCAATCACTTCAATATCACAGTTATCTTCCATTAGTCAGATTCACACACGTATAGATCTGCCACACTTTTGCACTATTAAATATACCACACATTGGTTTACTTCAATTCTGCTTTCAGTTAATTAATTATTCACTCAATATAATACACTGTAGCACACAATATTTAAATAACACTATTATATATTTCTCTATTAATTCTTTCACACTTAATTACTTCATAATTAATAATCTATCACAGTTACACTGCCGTTAATAATAGTTACTACGATATAACTTATGTACTTTATCATTCTATGTGAATTACTAATACTTATTTCACGTCTAATAGCTTTTATATCACTTTATGTGAATCAATAGTTAGCTCACACATTGATTAATGACTTCATTCCACGAATCACGCATTGCTTCTATCTTCATTAATTATCTCTATGGCCCATCCAAAATACTAGTAAATAACAGTTCACTATTTACAGGTTTGAAGACACTAGACGACTTCTTCTTTACGTTGCACTGTAACACAATTAAATTCACTTTCCTCTGTTGAATTCACCAACACAATATTGAAGCACACTTGTATCCATTTTTCACTATTCGAACATGGCGGGATCCTTTCTCGTCATGTGATGGCTTCTTACTCAACTTCGAATCACGTTGTTGTCCTATTCTTCGGAACACAACTTGTAATTAACTTATTCCAAATTTTCCAGTTTATACTTCCACGGAAAATTAATTTATAGTTTATTCACTATTCCACTTGAATATCTAACGGTATTTATTTGCTTTGCATAATAGAAAATACAGTTCATAATTTCTCTTACTTCGAGAATAATTAATCTGGTTTTGCAGTTCTCAGCTCGGAGCGTTCCACTCTTTCTCGAGGGTTCAGGTTAGCTTCTCTCTTGAATTCATAGTTCTGGCTATAATGCTGCAAATAGAATACTTTCAATTCACTCGATTACTTATAATATAAGGCCAAATAGTTTCACTATATCTTCCAATAAATATCAGCTTCCTAATCTTCGGAATTTTCTATTTCACGGAACTGTTTTCATAATTCTTCAACTTATATGAACTTGCGTCTTATACGCTCCACATTGTCCGGTTACCTTCGATAGAATCTTTTCTTCTATATGAATCTCTCCGTTTGATTAACGCTGCTACATAATATTCGCCTTTCATAAATTACCTTCGTCTTATTCACTCTAAGACTTTCATCCTGCCGGCATTCCCTTAGAACGGATTAGTTCATTTGACTTCAGCATTACTTCTCGCTGCTATTCTTTTCACAATAGTTTAATCTATCTTGGATTAAACTTTTACTTCCTTGGAAATCCATATCTTCCAAATTAATATGCTTTAGGCACAGCATTGTCTTTCCAACCGGCACAGTAATTACTCACATCTGCTACCTGTAACCAACTGCTACCAACTCTCACGAACGTCTGACACTTTCTGACGTCACCGATCCATTTCCACTCCATTACGTCATTCAATCTCAATATTTAAATTTCACCGGATCACTCTCATTACAAAATAAATAAAAATAAAAATTGCTTCAAGCAATTTTCTTCATAAGCCACTACAACTCAAAGTCATTAAATTATTCAACTTTAATAATTTAATCACAGCAATTTTTAATGAGGAGATGTTACATATCCCGCTTTACTGCCGTTATGTTGACCATTTGATTTTTTATACGGATAATTCCATCCAATTGGGCATTCTTGATATTATTGACAACATCAATGACAACATCAAATTTAACTTGAAAAAGAAGCCAATAATAGCATTGCCTTTCTTGACGTTTTAGTTCAACGTAGAGATAGTTCCTTTCATACCTCGGTTTTCCAAACGCTACAGATGAAGGTCTAACCTTAAATTTTCTTTCTGCATGTCCGATCTCCTTCAAAATCAACGTAATCAGCATGGCGGCGCGTAGAGCCTTTAGATTTATTTAAATCAATATCGGGCCATTTATCAATATGGCTTCGATGAACGAGGTAGAGACATTGTGGGGGTTTTTTTTTTCCAGATCTTCCCTTACGGCGTTTCCTGGTGGACTTCATGCAGCAGACGAATCTTATGCAGGTTCACGTTTCCTCCCATCGAGGGCGCCAGCAGAGTTCATTCCTCCCGATAGATGGCACCACCCATCTTTCTCCCATGATTCCAAGGGACTTCAAAAGACCTTAAATATCCATGTTTTTCAAATTTCTTTGTCACTCGTCAAAGTCTAATAACGGAGGTGAAACCGGTCGTGTCCTCTGTATATATTTTTAATGTTTTAAATGTTTTTTCAAACTAGTCAAATGTGTTGGCCTTTTTATTTATTATTTCAATATTTCGTTTTGTTTTAATAAGAAACTTCTTCAGGTTGAGGAGAAAAACCTTTTTTCTTCGAAATTTCATTCGAGATTCTTGCGCTTAATAAAGGTTTGGCATTTAATATTAACATAGGTTAGAACAAGATGAAAGTACTAATTCTTTACCAACACAAATACGCCATCAGAAACCAAGATTGTAATGCATCTTTTATTTCTAAACATTTTCAAGATAGCAACCACGCTTTTCAATTTGACGAAACTATTATTTTAAATAAACAAAAAGACAAATGTGTAAGAAGTCACTGAATCGTATTATATAAAACTGTTACATCTATATAATCATATATATTCTAACTCCCTAATAGCAATACCACAAGTTATTCAACAATGCAAATTATGTTGATATAAAAAAAAATTAAAAAACACATTGAGAAAATAAAAAAAAATTCTGTATATTCAAAATCTATAAATAATTTATTGTTTTTCAGATACATTAAAGCTCATTGTCAAGAATATTCGTTCAATATATTGACGTCATCCGTTGAAGCCAATATATTTTAGTGACTCATCTTTGAAGACAGGCTGAAGAGAAACCCTGCATAAGGGTTAGAAAACTGTTTCCCTATTTTCAGTAAATATGTTTTTACATGTGTAGTGTGTTTCAGTTCATTTTTATTTTAACGTTAAATTTGCATAAGTAAAAATTAATTATTAAGTAAAGAACTTATTTCAAAATGCAGTTTGGTTTTGCCCTAATTTCTTGACACTGGAAGGAAGGTCTGATCTCAGAAACACTTCAGCAATAGGCGTGTATTCTGTAAACATTCATTCTTCCATGCTTTGAATAATGTAAGTTCATCTTAGCATTTTACCAAAGGAAAGAACTTATTTCAAAATGCAGTTTGGTTTTGCTCTAATTTCTTGACACTGGAAGGAAGGTCTGATCTCAGAAACACCTCAGCAATAGGTGTGTATTTTGTAAACATTCATTCTTCCATGCTTTGAATAATGTAAGTTCATCTTAGCATTTTACCAAAGGAAAGAACTTATTTCAAAATGCAGTTTGGTTTTGCTCTAATTTCTTGACACTGGAAGGAAGGTCTGATCTCAGAAACACTTCAGCAATAGGCGTGTATTCTACAAACATTCATTCTTCCATGCTTTGAATAATGTAAGTTCATCTTAGCATTTTACCAAAGGAAAGAACTTATTTCAAAATGCAGTTTGTTTTTGCTCTAATTTCTTGACACTGGAAGGAAGGTCTGATCTCAGAAACACCTCAGCAATAGCCGTGTATTCTGTAAACATTCATTCTTCCATGCTTTGAATAATGTAAGTTCATCTTAGCATTTTACCAAAAGGAAAGAACTTATTTCAAAATGCAGTTTGTTTTTGCTCTAATTTCTTGATACTGGAAGGAAGGTCTGATCTCAGAAACACTTCAGCAATAGGCGTGTATTTTGTACACATTCTTTCTTCCATGCTTTGAATAATGTAATTCATGTTAATATTAATCTATTAATTCACATTTTTCCCTAGATATTGTTACCGATTGTTTTGACCGACCTCCTTCTATTATGTGGATTCTTCTAGCCCAGTCTCCTTGGTAAGATTAGGCTCACCTATAGACGAGAAGGAGGCTGGAAATTGCAATAAATAGGGAAGCAGAACTAAGTAAAGGCAGTTAGTTCTCCCGGCTTGGAGCCGCACGGTGAACTCCAGTTGATAGGAAGAGAGAGTTGTTGCAGGAAGCTCTTGCAAAGAAGTTGTTTTGAGTAGAAGTAAGAAGCCTTTGGAAGCCGTGAGAAGTAAAAACTGATCGCAGAAGAATAGCCCGACCTAGGATAAGTCAACCTTGGCGGACAACGAAGCCTTTGGAAGCCGTGAGAAGTAAACCCCGTCCGCAGACGAACAGTTCGACCTCGAATAACTCCACCAAGGCCGACAGCGATACAAAGAAGCAAGCATCGTCCACAAGAACCCAACCCGACCACGGTTAAGTCAACCTTGTCCGAAAACGAAGCAAATGAGATACACCGAAGAGCTGTCCTGATGGGTCGAAACATACATACCTGACAGTTACTAATAAAGGAAATAAAGACTTTCACTGTGTTCACTCGAATATCGAAACCCCCAACGCTTTCGGTCGTCTTAAACACAAAACCCGGTAGCAATATTACCGCTCAGTTTCAACACTCACATATTTTATATACAAGGATCAATTCTACTAACAAGTTATGGGAATGTCCATGGCCACACCACATCACTATTAATAACTGCTAATTTCCTTATGGAGCACTTTTAAACACAGGTTCTCTCTACGAAACCTCTTAAACCCAAAGCCTTTTATATGTTGAGAACATTTACGTTATCTGTCCTCTTGACAAAGACTGAGCTACTTCCATTTCTTCTTGAACAATCAACGTTTGAAATGAAATTCACAATTGTGGAGGAAAATGGTGTCTTTCCATTCCTCGATACTTGTATCCTTTCATTCATTAAACAGGAAACCCACTCACACTGACCTTTACCTCACATCGACAGTTACTACCATTCAGACCAGCTTCTCCTTCCTTTTAAAAACATTCTCGGACTAAACTCCCGGGATTTACTGTTCCCCGATCTTATGAAAGCCTTTATTTTGACCAAACAGGCTCACTGTTGAAATCAGATATTTATTATTTACAAAGATCATATTGATTATTTATGGTTTAGGCCAAAAAGAAATCCGGACTGGCAGAACACAGTCAAAGAAATCATCCACTCATTGGCGTTTGAATTTAAATGAAAGAAAAAATATTTGAATCACTGCACCCTTCATGCAGACCTTGTCAAAGAAAGAAAAATCACAAAAAGGAAAATAATTTATTTAATATCTTAAGATCAACAGGAATAGATAAAGGATATTTGTTGAAAAAGGGTAACACCATCATTCTCGGCAAAGCTACCCATTATTTGAACATGTATCTGCGTACTTTTTGTATACAATGCATTCCTATTTACATCAGTACTGGCTACATCTTATCTTACAAATATATTTGGGAAGACGTTTATCGTTTCCCGATTTGTATTATGATCTTCTGTCGCTATTACAAATCCCGTTTTGTACTTTCTACTGTTTTGTACGTACTTTCTTAATTTTGGAATTTCTCACTTTTTCTTTGACTTGAGGTCAATCATTTCTCGATTTTGGAGCAGAGATGTCTTTGCGTTTCCAAATAATTTCCAACAGCATTAAATAGCAAATCAGTTTAAATGACAATAGGAAGATTTTTCGGGAATTAACCATCAATGGATACATTACCCATACTTTATCTGACAAACTCAAGGATAGTTCATTCTCTATTCCCAATTTGCACTTCCTTCCAAAATTACATAAAGAAAAAATAGGAAACGGGCTATACCAAACAAGATCAACTGTTAATTGTAATAATTCAGCAATCAAAGAGCTCTCACAGATCATTTATTGTAAGCTACGTTCCTTCATTATCATTTCCAGTCACGCAGTATCTAACAGTATTTCAGTTGTAAACAAGATAAAAGCAATGGAATATGTCCCTAGCGTTTCATTTTGCTCGTTGGATGTTGAAGCTTTATTTACCTCCGTGTTTTACGAATTAATTTGTAAGGCCTTTGAGCATTTCCTGTACAACAGCTTTCATGGCTACTACAATACACAGCAAATTGAAACCTGCTGCAACCTTATTAGAGCATTATTTAAACTTCAAATTTTTTTATTAGAAGAGAAATTCAATAGACAAGATAGTGGGCTTTTTATGGGTTTGTCCACCTCCGCCATCTTAGCTGAACTAGTAATGATTTTTATCGAGGACTCCGCATTCCTTATTTTCAAATCCCCCTCTATTGTCGATCCATAGACGATTTTCTTTTCCACACAGACTCCGATATGCAAGATGGACTTTCGGACATTATCAATAACATATAATCCTAATATTAACTTCAAATTAGAAAAAAGAAATCGATGCTTCTATTCCGTTTCTTGACATCAAAATTACCCAGACATCTAACTTTGTTACTGCTGTTTACAGAAATCCAACTAACATTGGAATTACATTGAATTACTTGTCGCATTGTCCCACATCTTTTAAAATAAACAATATACGAATGGCAGTAAATAGAGCAATTGCCCTTTCCAGCACTATAGAAGTTTTCAACAAATAAATTGAATCCATCAAATTCATATTTGCCAATAACGAATATTCCACGAAGTTCAATAATATACTAATTGCAAAAGCGTTCCATGCTTATTACAACAATGATATAAGAAATCCTAAACCAGACAAATTTATTTCCATCCCATTTCATAAATCCTTTTTTTCTGCTCCCAACAATCTCTTGATGCCTATGAAGATGTCTATTCTCGCACCTAGCAATAACACTTAGCCCATTGCTTAAACAATAGATTAACCGTGATGACTTTCATCAGCGTAGAAGTGTTGTTTACGGAATCCAGTGCTGCAACGATACATGCGTTTATATAGAAGAGACGAAACAAAAGCTCAAACAACGCATATCTCAGCATTCTACAGCATAAGAGTGTGGGATTTCAATTATGCTACAGCTTCTCACGTACGTCACTTTGTCAACAAATCAAACTTGATAAGCCCATCATTCCGTGTTACGAATCAAATAGCTTTTCATTGAAATGCAAAGAATCTGTGTTTATTCTTACAAAAACCCAATATTCTTACAAAACAAAAATATGACCATCTTTATCAGAAAATAAGCAATAAACAATAAAAATCCTAACTAACCTGAATATAAAAAAATGGCCATACAAAAACAATAATATAAACAAAAAATGGATCCTAAATCTATCAAAAATTCAATTAACACAAGAACAAACTAGTGTATTAAATAAAGGTGTTAAATTTAATTTATACAACCACAAATCTAACTTCATAAATTTAGTAGCTAAAATTGAAAAAAGTTTACAATCTCAAAATCTTCCAAATGAAACTAAAGAAAACTACAGAGAAAAAATAATTAATATTTTAGTTTTCAAAAATGAAGCCTACGCACCTGTCTAAAAACTGAATAACAATTTAATTAAAATATATATACAGAATTAAAAAATAACACGATCATGGTTTGAGTTCAATAAGATGAACTATTATCAAGTGAATAGTACAATATTTGGGAAACCTTTATATAAAGTTAAGGGGTGGTAGACTCCGTGTAGACCCCGTAGCGTCACAGAGAATTTGCAGATGACGTTACGTGAGCCTTCAATGGATAATTTACAAAAACATTATAAAAAACATCACTATATGAGATTAAAATATTTCACATCAATATCCAAAAATTTATATTTATTACAGAGATCAAAATAATAATGAAAAACTTTATTTATTATGACAAATGACAATAACGTTTCCCCTTGTTTCTTTCCTTAATTTCTTTATTTAAAAAATTTCTTGAAAACTTTTAAAAAACTTGTAAAAATGATAGCATTATGTATATTAATTTAACTTAAAAACAAATGGATAAATTTATTGCATATTAATTTTAAAAAATTTAATTAATAACTTTACATAAACGTAAGTGTTATAGCTCTTGATAAATCTGAACAGTTATCAGTAATTAAACATTTTCAGGATTTTTTTTTAAACCATATTCATACATGGAAGCAATTGATACTTGATTATTATAGGAATTGAGACAAGTAAGGATAAAATAAGATTCCATACATTTTCTTTTGAAATCTTGTTTACAGTTAGTTACAGTCAGTGGATTTTCATAGTCAATATGATGATGAAATTGAAAGAAATGTACAACAGTTAAATAGTCCTTATTATGCACTCTAAAAGCTGTGCAGTGTTCCGCTATCCGGTCAGGGAGGGGTCGACCGGTCTCTCCCAAATAAACACATGGGTTTCATGGGTTTCGTTTACACGAAAGAGCATAAACAACTCCTTGAGATACATTGTCTTCAAGCCATTGGGAGAGGACTTGATTTTAATCTCCCTTCCAAACCTCGATTACATTGTATCATCTCTAGTTTGGAGGTTGCCATTTCCTCAATGCATAATAAAGTGGAAGCGACTTCACTTATATGCAAAATAGAAAACATAGTTAAAGACATTAATTACAAATCTGAAACCCGTTTTATTAATCCGTTGGAGGTTCATGAGCTTCACAAACTTAAGTTAAATAGTGACTTGATTTACATTCATTCAGATAAATCAACAATCCGGTCATCCTATGCAAGGAAACATATAATATGATGGTGAATTAATTTCTGCAAAATACGGAAGGGATAGAATTCTTTTCTAATAAAGAGAAGAAGGTTCTGAACCTTAACCGTAGGATTGTGCGGAAATTATGCAAAGACAATGTGATTTCATCCGATTTTGCTGATAGACTTAAGGAGTCGTTGCTATGTTTACCCCGCCTCAGAGCTTTACCGAAGTTACATAAGGAGGCTGATGATCAAGGCTTGTATCCAATTCGACCAGTTATTAATTGCACTCAATCTGCTATTAAGATGCTTTCTGATTTTCTTTATTGTGAAATGAATGCTTTCTAAGTTCAGTAGTAAGAACAGTTCTGAATTTGTTCAAAGTATAAAAACTAAAATTATTCCTGGTTATGTGCTTTTTTTCTTTGGATATCAATTCACTTTTCACATCTATTTCAATTGATTTGTTGCGATCAGCTACAGATCATATTATCCATCGCAACGCATCCAGTTTTGCTCAATGTGGTGAGTTTCATGATCTAATGCCTCTCATCAATGCTATTTTCCAGATGCAGTGCTTCGAATTCAATGGTGCTTTTTATAAACACAGTAATGGTCTGTTCATTGGTTTGGCCGCTTCGGCAGCTTTGGCCGAATGGTCAATGATCTACGTAGAAGAAACAACACTAACACTTCTTGATATAGGGCAAGTGCATATCCCTATTTTCAATCGGTACATGGATGACATCATCTGTTATGCGGAATCCACTATCATCCATGGCATCAAAGATCTATTTCAGCAAATATATGAAAACATCACGTTCGAAATTGAAGAGCAGCAGCATTCTACTTTCCCGTTTCTCGACGTATTGGTATCGTGAATTGGTGATTCCTTCCAAACAGCAGCATACAGAAAGAAGACGTTTTCAGGTCTCACTGAAATGAACTATTATTCATATGCGCCTTTGGAATTTAAAATAAATTGGATTTCGATGTTAGTTATTAGGGCTTTCCGTTTATCCAGCTCTATCAGTAATGTTGATATGGAATTACGTAAAATTCACAGTCTTTTATTATGAAATGATTTTCCCAGATGGTTTATTGAGAGGCATTTTAAAAGAGCTATTAAAAAATGTTATGTTAATGATATGCCAAAAAGCTTTAGGAAATCTCAAAAATTTGTTTCAATAAATTATCACTCAGATCTTTTTTCCTGTTTTAAAGAAGATTTGCAAGAAACACAATTTTGTACTTACAGCTCCCTGTAGAAACTCTATTTCTTCATTGTTTACTCCAAAAAACAAGTCGCAAAACTATGTACCTCAAGGAGTTGTTTATGCTCTTTCGTGTAAAGATAACCCATGTGTTTATTTGGGAGAGACCGGTCGACACCTCTCTGACCGGATAGCGGAACACCGCACAGCTTTTAGAATGCATAATAACGACTATTTAACTGTTGTACATTCTTTTCAATTTCATCATCATATTGATTATGAAAATCCACTGATTGTAGCTAACTGTAAACAAGATTTCAAAAGAAAATATATGGAATCTTATTTTATCCTTACTTGTCTCAATTCCTATAATAATCAAGTATCAATTGCTTCCATGTATGAATATGGTTTTAAAAAAAAATCCTGAAAATGTTTAATTACTGATAGCTGTTCTGATTTATCAAGAGCTATAACACTTACATTTATGTAAAGTTATTAATTAATTTTTTTTAAATTAATATGCAGTAAATTTATCCATTTGTTTTTATGTTAATTTAATATATATAATGCTACCATTTTTACAAGTTGTTTTAAAAGTTTAAAAAAAATTTTTAAATAAAGAAATTAAGGAAAGAAACGAGATGAAAAAAAAAAAAAAAGCAGTCTTCCAAGACGTTATTGTCATTTGTCATAATAAATAAAGTTTTTAATTATGATTTTGATCTCTGTAATAAATGTAAATTTTTGGATATTGATGTGAAATATTTTAATCTCATATAATGATGTTTTTTATAATGTTTTTGTAAATTATCCATTGAAGGCTCACGTAACGTCACATGCAAATTCTCTCTGACGCTACGGGGTCTACACGGAGTGAAGCCACCCCTTAAGTTTATATAAAGGTTTCCCAAATGTTGTACTATTCACTTGATAATAGTTCATCTTATTGAACTGAAACTATGGTCGTGTTATTTTTTTAATTCTGTATATATATTTTAATTAAATTGTCATTCAGTTTTTAGACAGGTGCGTAGGCTTCATTTTTGAACACTAAATTAATTTAAATGCACGTGAAATGATCTTGAATTTAATAATTAATATTATCAGCAATAACAATAAAAAGAAAAAGAAAAATCTCACTAATTTTCATCCTTTGGATTATCATAGATACAAATGTATCAAAAATAATAATATTTTTGTTACCAATATAGATAAAGGCGATATCACAATCGTTTTTCATAAGAAAATTAACAAAATCAGTGTTGCCAATCATTTAAAAGAAAATAGTCAATATACCAAATATTAGCATCTAATAATACTGCAGATAATATTGTACAAAAAATAAATAAAGACATTACATCCCTATAAAAAACACAAATTAATAAAAGATAATTTAAAAAAAATTGTGACTAATGATTCCCAAGTTCACAAAATAAGAATGTTATCTAAAATACATAAATCTAAACTAAACAACGGAATGTATAAAGCTAGACCAATCTTAAATTGGAAGCATTCTCCAATCGAAAAATGCTTAAATTTTGTATTTCAAGCTTTAAATCCCTATACGAAGAAGGCAATAGGCTATATTAATAATCAAAAACAAATTCTGAATAATATGAAAACATTAAAAATTACAGATAATCACAAATTATTTTCGTTAGAAAATAACGATTTTTGTTAACGAATCCCACTAGGGAGGATTTTGATAGGTAGGGTGCTGTGCTTGAGAAGGGACCTTAATCACGGCCGAAGGTCCGCAACATCGCGTGATTTTTAATTATTTTAAATGTGTATCTGCTTTTTATGATCGGCTGTTTTTAATTATATTGAATAGCACGTTAAATATTTTTTTATATATTTTCGTTATATATGAAAGATTTATATAAATTCCTTTCCAAAACTTTGATTATTCAAGCTTTTCACTTTATTACCAATAATAAACCATTACCTTCTCATTTCAATAAGACATTAATTTGTTGACCTGATCAATTTGATTTTCGATAATCAATTTTTCATGTTCCAGAATGATATCTATAAACAAACCCTAGGTTGTTTTATGGGCCTGGCAACTTCCGGTTGCCTCGCCGACATAACAACGCAATACATCGAACATTTAGGCCATAACTATATCTACAATAGTCTATATTACAGACGATATATAGATTGTCTATTCGTAACAGATGCTCCAGCTACTATAAGTAAAGCTTTTAATCAATTTTCTAATGAATTACAATTCACAATCGAAGAAGAAACAAATAATCAAATCCCATTTTTGGACATTCTCATATACAAAAATAATAAACTCCAAACATGTTATCGTAAACCAACCTATTCAGGAAGAATCCAAAATTACTATTCGGCAACTCCCCTTGCATAGAAATACAACATCATAAAAATGAGTAATGAGGAAGCATCATTTACTCATCAAAAACAAATCTGCTTTAAATAATAAAATTTCTAATGTAAGATGTTTGTTATTAAAAAATGAATATCCTAAATCATTTACTGAAAATGCCATTTGTAAAATATTTCAGAACATACTTAACCGCCTCCCCCCAAAAAAAAACCAAAAAAAAACCAACCTAAATAATCAAACAAGCCACTATGTAATTTTTCGTTACGTAAAACAATAGGAAAAGAAATTTAAAGAAACATTTCGAAACACACCCAATTTTTACTCTAAATAGTAAATTGAATTTTAACAAAACTAGAAACCTCCTGAGGCAAGATTTCAACGACCTAATATACATTGTCCCATGTAAAAACAAAGGCTACTTTTATCTAGGAGAGAGTAACAATTCCTTAAAAAACGCTTGTAAACTTTTACTATCGATGCCTCAATGATATCAAATCATATGCATAGTTGTAATCATCTCCCTGATTATAAATTACGAAAAGGATGACAGAAAAAGGAAAATTAAAGAATCTATTTTTATTAATCTCTGAAATTCCTATAACACAAAACTTTCGAATAATCATGTTAAAAAATACTATTCTAAAATTGTTTTCCAGGAAGAATTCCGACGGCAGATGAAAATTTTAAATTTGAGTGGAAACCGGATAGACGATCCTTCATAAACAAATCGGCAATCGATACACAATCTTCGATATCCTGATACCCAAAATTAAAAAATAGAATATACTCCAAATGGAAAAACAATTAAGCCATCAATCCATGTACTTTATGAGAAAAATCCAACAATTCATCTATTAATATCGATGGATTATAATAAACGACACCAAGACACCCCTTTAACGAGAAGATCAAATCAACACGATCCAAAAATAATTTTTGTCATCGCAACGTCAACGAAAGACCGCCACGTTCCAACAACGCTATTCTGCGATTGATCCTTTAATTACGAATATATTATCTTTCATTATATAAAGCCTGTTATTTCTTTTTCTTTTTTATCATGCTGATGATGGAGGACTTACGACGGCTTCGAAACTGTCCATGGAACTCTATTCGTATTGTATATATTTTAAATATATGTTTTTTATATACAATTTATCTGGCATTGGTTTGTTTGCAGTATTTCTTATAAATTGCAGTTAATTCACACACGTTAAAGCAATTATTAAATCATTCTAAGCTGAGAACTGAATTTTATGTCTTTCGTGATTCTTTGGCGCGATTCTGAACTAACAGTTGAGCAGGTCTGTTACACCCGAGGTTGACGAGATAGATTTTTATTAGCCTCGGCTAGGCCGAAATGAAGTCAAGCCAGCACGTGACGTCAAATCGCTCTCGATGCACAGAAACGCGATTCACAAAGCCTTTTTCTGCTCAGCATTTTTAGCGGCTCTAGCCATCGGACGACCCGACTCAAAGAGCTTGAGCCCGCCAACATGAATGCTGCGTTGTGTGCGTTGCTATTTGAAACAGATGAAAGAAGGTTTATAGTTCGAAGCAAAGGATTTTTTCAGAATGTCCGCCACTGATATCGAACAAATTTCATACTTTCATTCAAACAAATATGTTTGATTTAATCGCACTCCTGGTGGAAGCAAATACCATAAACGACAATACGCGACACTAAGGGATTAACCTTTGTTCACTTGAGAGACAATTCGGCAGCAGCGCACCTAGCGGATTAGCCTTCAGAAATCAAATTTCAATGTAAAAGCACGCTGCTAGATAGTATCTAAAAAAGTTCATATTTATAAATATTGACTTAGACAGAACAAGAAGAATAGGAATTTAATAAATGAATAAAAATAGGAAATACAAAAATATAATATTTCGTCGCATAATATAAATATTTTAGAGAAAAAAATATCTACACTATCTTGTGTAAGCAGTCTCGTTAAAAGATAATTAAATCAAAAATTACTTTTAATATCGGTCCACAATAAGGATAAGGCGGAAATAAACATTTTTTTTTCATAATTTTTTAAATGTTAACCAGTCCTATTTTAAAATTACTCTTGTATTATAGGTGCTGGAAACTTAGTATGTCCATAAAGATTAATTTAATTTAATTTAGATGAAATTAGAAATTTCTTATAATGTTATTGTATATAACATCAGAAATTAATTGATTTTATATTACTTTAATACTATTGCTATCATAGTTTTCCCAGTACAATTGACGAAAAAGTTTTGTTCTTAAACCAAAATTATTTTTAATTATTGAAAAATCAAATGCTTGTCACCAACCAATGCTTGTTAAACTATTGGAATCATAAAAAAATTAAAGAAAATTATATTTATAAAAATTGCTTAAAGGAGTCTTATAGGTAAACTTTTCTTCAATATTTAAAATTTTATATTTAATTCTTATTTTTAATTTATTTTCTATAGTTTGATGTTTATAATTAATATAAATATTATCAATTTTTTTTTACATTAACTTATTTATATTATATAATTGTTGTTTTGTGAAAAAATGCCAACATTGTAATCCATAATTTAAAACAGAATCTACCAGAGGTCTGAGTGTAATAAGTTTTAAAGTGAAAAATATTTCTTACTTTTGCATATATGTTTTATTATTTATGATATTACAAAAATATTACATGATAATTATAAATATCTAGATATTTATAATTATTTACAAAGTCAATGGATGTGCAATCACAATATATCACAAATTAATAAAAATAAGACATAATTTAAACAAGAAATTGCCTGTTTAATGACGTATTAGATTATACCTTACAAGTGCATAATTTTTTTGGCTTTGCCATTCTGGCTTACACATCTCTTTTTCTTTTCATTTTCTTCATGCAGAAAACATTGTATCAGTACATTAATGCATTTTTCAATAAAAACGCTGTTACAGTCTTTGCAAATGAAGGATATTGTATCTATATTTATATTTTGCTTTAATTTAGCTTTAACTTGAAGTTTACTTTCTCTAAGAAAGTACAAAAATTTGTCTTTGAAAACATGAGCTATTTCCTTGTACAATATATTTGCTAATGTATTCGGAAATAGCAGGTTTACGAGGTTCTTCTGAATCTCGTAATTATTGCAGCCAAAAACTGCACACACTTTTCCAACCATACTGACTTGTGAGATAAGCAGATATGAGATTTCGTTCGTGAAGGCCGCGCCGCTAGGAGAACTGTAAGTTTTTGTCCCGCTGTTAATCCCTTAGTTTCGCGTATTGTCGTTTATGGTATTTGGTGGAAGCCATTTTCAAAATGCAATTTTTTGAATTCAACGGAAATTACTACAGGCAAACTATCGGAATTTTATTGGGCCTTTTTGCGTCGAAAATTTTGGCAGAATGTGTCGTGATACATATATTGAAGATTCTGCCCTCCATCTATTAGGGCAAATTAATACACCACAGTACCATAGATATATCGATGACATTAACATTTCTGCGGACAAGGACATTTCTGAACTGAGCACTATTAACACACTACTGCTTTCTAATGATTTTCCACATTTACGATTAGTCATTTCAAGAAAACCATAAGGAACTATTACAATAACGACAATCCCACTCAAAATAAACAGAAACTATGTTTTGTGTTAATTGACGATCATTCCGATCTCTTTCCTGCAATTCAAAAACTGTAAACCTTACAGTCTGTATTACTTGCGTCAGCTAGACATACTATACATGATATCTTTGTAAAACAACGTCTCATCAAAACACTCCGGATAGCGGAATGGTACATGCATTGCAGTGCTATCAACAACGTTGTCTGTATCTGGGCGAGACACACAAAACTAAACAGGAGCGGGTGGCAGAGCATTTTATGGCGTTCCGCAATCAAAACACAGACTATCTTACTTTTGTTCCAGCCAGCACAATGCAACATGGCATCAATTTTCATTCTCTCAAAATTACGGCGAAGTGCAAAGCTCATCACAAAATAAAATATTTAGAATTCTGTTTCATATTACAGCTTGAAGATTCATACAATAATCACCTTTCCATGGCTTCCATCACCTACCATGTCTAAATATGGACTGAAAGAAGAAGAAAAATCCAATACGGTATGTTAAAATTTGATTAATTATTGTAATTTATCTTCCAGATCCTTGGTTTCTTTCCCCTGCCTTTCTACAACTATCAATGACACCTTTCAATGCCTTATCTTCCTCCACCAACAGCATCCAGATAATGAACTTCGTTTACATTCCAGTACATGAGCTTCTAATTTCCAGTACGAGGTCCTTCCATCGCAGCAAGCCATTGCCGCCAAGACTCCACACAGCTGTACGACGCCACAATATGTTAATTATTGTGACTTCATTCTTGTGACATCATATTTTCCATTCTCTCTGTATAAAACCAGTTACCTGTCTGTAAATAAATCCATTGTTAAAGAATTGCATTGTCAATTCAAAACCTAGCTCGTTTGTAAGTTTTTTTATTAAACTTTGATCTTTTAACAAACAGGTGTGTCGGATATTAATTGCATAAATTGACTTGAACAGCGCGCGTAAAACCCTAATTGAACTTCTGAATATTTCTAAAGGATATTTAAAAACTAAAATAAAATGGTACGGCACCCTGGATGTATATATATATATATATATATATATATATATATATATATAGCTACTGACTCGTTTTCTGAATCAAGTTGCAATGGATGTCGGTATTTAAGTTTTTATATTAACTTTATTAAACTAATTTAATAGTAGTGAATTAGTGATATGTGCAGCATTTTTAACTTAATAGTAAAATTAAAATTCCGGAAAAACCAGCTCTTATCATAGAAAAATAATTGAATTATCCTAAACTAATTATCACAATTTTTTTTTTCATCTCAGTATTTTTAATCCACTGGCAGGGTTCCCAGCACTTTTCCTGCACACGACCTTGGTTTCAGTTCCAGATAGAACCACTTTAAAATGCATAGTACAAACTGTTGTGTTGCTTTATATACATAGAGGAACCATGAAAATACGGGGCCTGGCTGATGGAGGCCCCGTAGAACAGCTGAGAACGCTACAGAAGCCCACATGGGGTGGGGGAAGTTGGAAGCTCCCAGGTAAACATCTTAGGGTTGATTTGATTAAAGTCGCATCGTAGCTCGTAAACACAACCACAGCACATGTAAAATACTAAAGCATGATCGTGTAATTAATTTGTTAATTTTTGTAATAAAATTTTATTTAATAAATCAGGTATATAGGCTTCGTTTTTGTTAAAAAAAATTATGTAAGCACACGTAAAACATTCTTAAAATACATTTTATGTTTTGATTTTTATTTATTCTTTTAAAACTAAGCACTGTTTTTATTTTAATTTATTGTTATACTATAACAGCTTATTTTGAAACATTCATAACACATGAACTATCACAACCTTCTATGTCCAGAACTATTCGTAAACTATCCTCTGTTATTCCACTAATCAAAAGCGGAAAAGGTTTGTTCATTGAACCAGAGGGATTATCCAATCTCTGATCGAAACTTGCTAAAACAGAACCACAACATAAAAAAATAAAAATTGTTGTAATTAGAATTTAAGGTTTAATTATTTTTTATTTTTAATTTTGGAATTAAAGAATAATGTATAAGTTAGTCGTTTTTGATGTATAATGTTAATATATATATATATATATATATTATCTTTTGGCAGATGCTTCGTAGGTCATTGAATTGCCCTACCGTCAAACCAGCATCACCACTGAAATCGTTAAGAATTGCTTTTGCTGAAGAGTTTCTGAAAACAAAGCGATTCTCAAATACAGTTGAAAGGCTCGCAGATGGAAGACTAATCGAAACTGACTAACCAGTGACCGATTTGAGGAAGGAAAACAGTGCTGGAGAGGAGTGTACCTCTTCAAAACAACCAGAGCATAGCTGATTGGCTGTGCGTTGTCAGAATAGAACCTCACGACAAGAGTTCCTGTCAATAACAATTGTTATGAAAGCACAACCATAAGCAGATTGTTAAACAAAATAGTTATTGAAAAGAAAATTACAGTAATCCTTTTAATAAAGAACTGTTATGAAAAAAAATTATAACTACTTATTTCTTCATAGAATCAGCCAGAGATTGGCGGAGACTAAAGCTGCTGTTTTTGTTACATGAAGGCTTGTCGAGAGATGAACTTAATTTAGTCGTCGATAACATTCAAGATTCAGGAAACATCACCGTCCATTCCGGGCCGCCTGTAGAATTTTTGGGCCCCCTGACAAAAGTTCGTCTTAGAAAAAAAATCGAATTTTTCAAATATTAATTTGGTTTTATGACATAACATTATGATAATCTAAGAAATAAACAATCCAAATACATTTACATGTCTTTGAAACCATCCTGATAATATTTATATTGACTGTATCGTTGTCCATCTTGGAACAGTTTTGTAGAACTAAAGCTGGAATTGCGAGTCTTCTTTTTTGCTGCTTATGAAATCGTCAATCACTTCTGAGAAACACATCTTGGAAGCTACTTCATATGCTCAATGGATAAAATGGATAAATGATTCAGTTTATCTTATCCGGAATCACTTCAGATAAAGTGTAGGACAAGAGAAAATTCACTAAAACCTACCTCTCGATTCAACGGGTAACTGGCAAGGTTCCAGTAAGTGACTGTATTTATTATAGCTTACAAGTGACCAATTACTGGCACCCACGTTTCAATTTTTACTGTTAGCCTATGTTACGAAGTGAACTTTGAGGGTTATTTGCTTTAGTCCACTGTATCTGGGTTAGATGTATTGAACTTGTAAGAATTTGAAATAATTAATACAAATTAAAATTAATTATAACCAAAAATCAAAAAAAATTTAAGATGACCAAATACTGGCACTTTTAGTCTAAATACTAGCACATCATTGTCTTTATTCTGGCCCCTGCCAGTAATTGGTCAACTTTGTTACACAAGCCTTTAATAGCCTACACTTCATCTTAAATATGAGCAGTGGATAATCCGTAATTGAGTATAGCCCACTTTTTTCATATTTATTTTATAGAAGCCTAATTAATATTTCAGAATTAATTTTAAAACTTGTCAAAAAGATCTCCAGAATTTTTTTTATTTTGGTTTAAAACCAAATGAACCTAAATACTTTAGGAATAAATCTTTACAATTTGACATAAAATATGAGCTGTAACAGGCTAAATATAAATGTTGTTTTAAAAAGTCAAACGAACTGAGGGATTTACAAGTCATGTTTAAGTCTGCACGGTCACTTTGTGCTTTTATTTGATGTGGGTTTCACAACAAAACACATTATTTTAAATAAAAACACATTGTTTTAAATAGGTTTAAGTTTATTTTTTTTACACTTAAAACAACACACGATGCCAACTCGTCACAATAACGTTTTAATAAATTATACTATAATAGCTTATTTAGAAACATTCATAACATATGAACTATCACAATAACGTTAATAAATTATACCATAACAGCTTATTTTGAAACATTCATAACATATGAACTATCACAACCGTCTATGTCCAGAATTATTCGTAAAGTATCCTCCGTTATTCCACTAATCCAAAGCGGAAAAATTTTGTTCATTGAACCAAAGGGATTATCCGATCTCTGATCGAAGCATGCTAAAACGGAACCACATCATAAAAAAATAAAAGTTGTTGTATTTATAATTTATGGTTTTATTATTTTTTTTATTTCTGAAATTAAAGAATAATGTGAAACTTGGTCGTTTTTGATGTATAATGTTAATATATGCATATGTATTATCTTTTGGCAGATGCTTCGGGGGTCAATGAATTGCCCTACCGTCAAACCAGCATCACCACTGAAATCGGTAAGAATTGCTTTTGGTGAAGAGTTTATGAAACAAAGTAAGTCTCAAATACAGTTGAAAGGCTCGCAGATGGAAGACTAATCGAAACTGATTAACCAGTAATCGATTTGAGGAAGGAAAACAGCGCTGGAGAGGAGTGTAACTCTTTAAAACAATCCGAGCATAGCTGATTCGGCTGTGCGTTGTCAGAATAGAATCTCACGACAAGAGTTCCTGTCAAAAAAAAGTCCTTTTCAGGACGAACAATTGCTATGAAAGAACAATCATAAGCTGATTATTAGACACAATATTTAAAGAAAACAAAATTACAGTAATCCTTTTAATAAAGAACAGTTATGAAAAAAATTATAACTGCTTATTTCTTCATAGAGTCAGCCAGAGACTGGCGGAGACCAAAGCTGCTATTTTTAACTGGAAGGCTTGTCGAGAGATGAACTAAATTCATTCGTTAAGTAAAGATTCAGGGAACATCACCGTCCATTCCGGGCAACCTACAGAATTTTTGGCCCCTTCACAGAAGTTCGTCTTAGAAAAAAAATAGAATTTTTCAATTACTAATTTGGTTTTATAACATAACATTATGATAATCTTCGAAATAAACATATCCAAATACATTAACATGTGTTTGAAACCATCTTCGGAATATTTATATTGACTGTATCTGCTTATGAAATCTTCAATCACTCTGAGAAACACATCTTAGAAGCTACTTCTTTACTCTATGGATAAAATGGATAAATGGTTCAGTTTTTCTTATCGAGAATCACTTCAGATAAAGTCTAGGACAAGGGAAAGTTCACTAAAACCTCCCTCACAATGCAACGGTAACTGGCACGTAACAGGCAAAGTTCCTGAAAGTGACTGAATTTATTATGGCTTACTATTTTGTTGAAGCAGGAAAAACAAATGGAGCAATCTGCTTTCCTGCGATTCGCTTTACCTCATGACGTCACGGCCTGAAAATATGGTGACTGACCAAAGATCTTCAAAACATATTTTAAGAATATATATAACTCCTTTCAAAACCGAAAAGCTTTCGATTTGAACTGTAGTTCAGAATCGTCTGACAGAATCACTATTTTTCTTTCAACGCCAAAGTTTTTCACTCAAGCATCTTTCACTGCTCCATCTGACAAGGGCGTCAATCTATTAAGAACAGAAAGCTTCAATACTATAGAAACCACAAAGCACAAAAGCTAACTTAGACAAGTGCATAACATCGCTTTTCAGGATGTATACGAGAATTGCTGTGTTTGGAATGCTGTTAGTTTCAGATTTTCTAGTACAGGAATGGAGATGGCTGTTGCTTTACCGTCAGAAAATGCAGGAAGTTAAGAACTTAAAAATAAATGCAAACACATAACTTGTCCCCCAAGGTTTGGGGCCCTCCGAGGAGGCGGGTCTCCTGACTTCTGTCTGATTTGTCACTCGACATGGGCAGCCCTGCTCCAAACGATATTCATCTTCTACTCTTAATTTAACTGCCACCTGTATGTAGACTTAATGATCAACTTCTAAAATTAGGCCTAAATGTGTAGGCCTAAACATTTCTACAACATGTCCATACTGCCGCCTCCTTTTTAGTCTAGTATGTTCTCTTTAAAACAACGAATTAGGTAGGATTTTTCTAGGTAAAAATCTAGAACATCTACCAAAAATTAAATTATAAAAAGAAGAAGTGAGGAAGATTTAAGAGAATAGCCTACAGTCTTACACTGCTTTCTTATTAAGGGAGGAAAATAATTCTTCTTAACGAAGCACAAATCAAGTATAATATCACTAGCAACTATTGTTGTTTAGTTCTTAATTTATCATTCTCTTTTGCATGCGATTTATTTTAAGTTAAATCTACCTGGAAGCATGAATTTTTGTTTCACTATTTTGTGTTACGTTTTTGAACTCCTTGAGATAGCCAGCAATGATGGAAAAGTAAAATATTGAACCATTAATGTGCAATTCATATCTTGATTGTCTACATGTGGTGGAATTAGATGGTTCCACTAACCATCTGTTAATCCCTGGAAACGATTTGGTTTTGTTTAGAAGTAGTGTTTTGATGTGAATCTATAGAGAATTTGGCAAATTGCAATGTTTGAGGCCAGCAGCTAAATTTTAATTTTTTTTCAAATACAACTTGGTAGAAGAAATCAACACTGTTCAGTATGAAGACGCATTTAAATGGTGGGAATGGTTTGCAAAGCACAATTATTATGTACACAAATATTTTGGTAATTTTTTTTCTACTTCTTTATTCATCATTGAAAATTTTCTCGTAATGTAACTCCACTTTACTTGGAACCGGATCCTTTTTTTAGTTCTTAATTACAAACTCTTAATGTTATTTGAAAAAATCCCAAAACTCGATATTGGGTCGTAGCAGCATCTGCCGTTTGGCTGAAAGGGGTCCCAGATTTCAATGACAGCGAGATAAGTTCGAATAATCAGATTTTACTCATTTCCAAATGAGAACGACACTTGTTCCACATAAAACTTACTTTACTTAACCAGGAAATTGGCTTAAAATATTTTAGTTTTGTTTTTCCATTTTTTTATAAGATGGTTTTAATAAAAGATAGATCATCCTCAATGTCATTACTTGGTATTTTACAACTAGGTCCTGACATTTTTTTTAACTTAAATACTTAAAAAAAAAAGTTTTAAGAAAAATAACTATCTTACTTCCAATTTAATTGGATTTTGATTTAGAGGTAAAATGTAATTATTAATCAAAACCTAAATTTACTTAATATATATTAGGGTGGTCCTAGTTTCTATGGAAAAATTTGTTTTAGTGGAGTCTTTGATCTCGCCCTCTAATCTTATTCCTTTTTAATCCTAAAAGAAACTGCAAAAATCAGCTCGATGAAATAATGTTTAATGGTTCCCCATGTGGATTGAAGTTTTGAGTTTCAAGTAATGCGTTATGATACCATTACGTTGGAAGTCAATAATTTAAATCTGAAGCAAGAAATTATACACTTATCAACGCCGTGTGCGGGCTCATCACGGCAAAGTAGCGTGCGTAAACCGCATGCGCCAGTGATGCGAAGGTGACTTTCATGAAATTTTAAATTAATTGGATTTAACTTTCTGGAATTAACTCTT
>JAFIDM010009584.1:0-18930 GCA_023159025.1 Thereuonema tuberculata
TAAATAATAAACAATTCTTTTTAGTTTCTCGATATTAATTTCGAATGTAAAAAGAAGAAAGAAAATAGTAATATGTATCTTATTTAGATCTTCTGTGAAAAAATAAATGACATTCAAATTCCATCATCTACAAAGACAATTGTCATTAAAAAAAATTAAAACCAAAATAATGATTTCGATCGATACCTAAAGAAGATTATTAATCTCTCTGTTACTCCTTATAGACTTCCACAAAAAAAGAAAATACAAATGGTTTAAAAGAAAATATAAATATAAATGGTCAATCAAATGGTTTGGATTTAATAGTCTGTCTCAGATTTCTGACGATCACTATTACGATACTAAGCAATCACATCACACGAATGCTTTCTTTTTATTAGGTCGTCACTACAAAAAATAGACCTAACTGAAATTCAGAGTTTAGAAGAATGAATAATTAATAAACATGCATCAATGTTATTACTAACCTAATATATTATCTAGAAATCTATGAGATACAACTAATACACATACATACATACATATCCTTTCCCGTTCCACCAACTGTGGGTCTAGGAATTAACTAAGCCTCTCCACCTCTCCCTGTTCTTCCAAGCCTCCTCTCTACATATTCTTTCCCATGGGATGCCTCTCTCTTCCAGGCTGTGCTTCACATCATCCAGCCATCGCTTACGCGGTCTCCCTCTTGGTCTCTTCCCTCCTTCTTTTAACTCTTGCCAGATCTTAGGAGTCCTACCATCTTCCACTCTTTTCACATGCCCGAACCACCTCAGCCTTCCCTCTTCTACCTTTTTCCTCAAACTTTTTACCCCCAACTCCTCCCGGATATCCTCATTTCTCACTCTGTCTAATCTAGTCTTCCCTGCTATACCTCTAAGAAACTTCATCTCCGCAGCTTGAAATCTACTCCAGTCTCTAGCATTCATCACCCATGTCTCCGCTGCATAGGTGACTATAGGCACGTAATACATTTTTTATTATTTCTTTAACCTTACAACTTAAAACTTCAACCTTAAAACAGATACAACTAATATGTTTTCTTCAATATTATATAAGTGTCACTGATTATTTTTCTTATAGATACTGGATAAACTGAAATTACTCAAAATGAACCAGGATCCTCATTGTTTTCTCCTTGTTCTTGTCTCCTTTCTTACTTTGTTTATTATGACTTTGCAGCTGAATGATAACTAATTGTTTTTGAACTTTGAATTTAATTTACCTACTTTATTTTAAATTTTCAAAATTTCCTTAAAAAATAACAACAACAAAAACAAACAAAAAACGTTTTTTATAAATATGAAGCAAACCTTCTCAAGATTAAAATGAAATCTTTTCTTTTGTTCTGGTCACTATTTTATCTCAATAATGACAACATGAAACTATTGAAAACGCTGTTGTTCTCATATTTTTTTAACCTTTTATTCCGCAATTTCATTCTATAAATATCAAAATTCTTCTCGTTGTATGCTCATTACGCTAAAACGGCTTGACTTATCTCTTTAAATTTGGTAAGTTGGTTATTTGCGATTTGACCACGACTTGGATAGATTTAATTTAACCTTCTTCCCTTTCTCATTCCTTGAAATTTACTTCACCCTTCTCTACCTTACAAGTTCTGTCCCCACTATACGACAGACAGATTGCAATACAAATTAGAGTTCTAATAACATTTATATTTAAAATTATTTAAAAGATTTTTTTTTTCAAATCCCAATTTATTACGTTTTTTACAAACTCGTAAGTTAGGTTTAGAGGTAGCTGTAGCTTTTTACAAGGAAAAACCCTATAGTTTTTGGTAAAAGTCGGACCATAAGTTAAGGAAATAAGATTGAAAGCTTCCTAACTAAGATTGTCTTTAAAAACTCAGTAACTATCGTAAATCTAAAACTGTTCTTTCAACTAACCTGAAATTTTAGAAGTAAGTGAAAGGTTTCACAATAAAAGATCCCTAATGATTTAGATCAGGGGTGCCCATATATTTGCTGCGGCCCCTTAATCGAACTTAAAATTACATTTGAGCCTTTACTTTGCTGTCAATAGATACATTGAAAAATGTCATAACTTACGACAGCAACTGTCTCAGAATTTACTATTGGAATGTTGATATGAAACTAGCGCATTTATTTGATGATTAGAAGTTTATATAAATTACATTTATTACTAATTATTTTTATAAATGGCAATGTCACATCATTATTTAGTTAGGTATTTATGAAAATTACATACTTTAGAAGTTATTATTATTACTATTATTTTCCTGTCATTGTTAAGCGTTTGTTAACCTTTAATGCCGGCCTATTATGAAACCTTTTTAATGCCAACGATTTTTCTATTTTCCCAAACATTTCATAAAGGACACCTTAAACCGTTCGAAACTGATACTGATATTTTATGTAATTATAGATTGTACTTTTTGAGCCTTTTAATTTTAAAAATTTTATTTGTGGCACACGATAAAGTATCATGTTGAAAATTAACACAATAATAAGATTTCGTTCTAAAAACGCATTATACAGTTTACTCCAATCCCAGATGAAAATAATATATTTTGAATGACTTTAATCTTTTTGTTGGGGGCTGAAGAATATTTGTAGTCTGGATAAGCAGATTTTTTTTTTTTTTACAAGTTTTAAATATTTGTAAGATTTAAAACGAAAAACGCGGTGCGCATGGAATAGATAGCTGAGATGGTGCGGATGAAGTGTATATTATCTTGCGTCCCACGTTTCTCGTTTTAAATCTTACAACTATTGTCGTAGATATTAAAAATTTACAATGACTAAGTTTCAGGACTATCCGTATGGGTTTAGGAATCTGTAAGGGACTAGGAAAAATTGTTACTTATTATTACTACTTTTGGAATATTTAACACCGGGAATCCAGGACAGTCTGTTTCGAGATTATTACCTCTCCTCAGCTGGATTCATCCAGTGTCCGCAGCTCAGTAATATCAAAGTAGCTTCGTGATTTTATTTGCTGTGCGTTTTAATCCCTTTTTATTGTTTTATAAAATGTTTCCATGGGCGTTAAATTAAACCTTATGTTTACCGATATGTCTTTCTTATAGTTTAATTCTTCATAAGCCAGCTGTTGACTGGCGGGGATTGACTAATTACCCTTTTTTAATTTTTATTTATTTTTGAGGTTTTATTTTTATGAAATGTCATTTTTATGTTTACTAATCTCGAAACAGACTGTCCTGGATTCCCGGTGTCAAATATTCCAAAATTAGTTCTTTTTTTTGTGCGTTTTTATCCCTTTTTATTGCATTGTAAAATTATTTCTAATATTTAAACATTTTAAATGTGGCCGAGCAGATAACAGCGCTTAGCTCCGGGTTGGAAGAAACGGGTTCGATTCCCGACCTCGCCGGGAATCTGTGGAAAAAAAAACTGTTATAAAGATTTCAATAGAATTCATTAGGTATTTATTGAAAGCTTTGGATAAGACATTTTTCTAGGGGAGGGGAGGGAAATCGCGGTATTTTCTCTTTGATCATGACGTCACATGGATTGCAACTTGGAAATTCTCTTGTATTCAAATAATGAATAGTGCTTCATTTTAAACAAAAAAAAAACAAAGAAAAATGTTTTCAAAATTACCGAAATAATATTTGTGATTTCTGCCAGTGTGCCGGTGCCCGGGTTCGAGGCATGGAATGTTCTTTCTTCTTCTGTTTCTCCTTTTGTCCGTTCCAGCGGGTATCCCTTGACGCTGCCTCCCTTGGCGTACCCTAGGCAACAATTCGTCGGTTAAAGACATCACATCTCGCCCCTAGTTGTGGCCTAAAGAAAGCTGATCAAGCTACGAGCCCGGGCATTTGTAAAAAAAAAAAAATATTTGTGATTTTACATTTACTATCGGTCTAAAACACTAAAATAAATCAATAAATACAGTAATATCTTGAGATACGAGCGTCCCGATATACGAGTATTCCGAGATACGAGCAAGCCTTTGAGCCAATTTTTGCTTTCAGATACGAGCACGCTTACAGAGGTAGAAAAATTTCTACAAGTGAAATTTAGGAAGTGAATTTGGCAGAAGGTTTCTGATTTCATTGAAAAGAAATACTCTGATAAATTGTCTACTGGTCGTGCTTGTTGCTTTTTGACGACACGTGCCTTACTCATTTCAATCTATAAGTAGCATTATTATTTTGTATTTATTTACAGGAATGAACGGAGAATAATGCGCGGAAGTCAACAAGGGATGCCAAAATCGAACACTAGGAGAGATATCTGTAGCCAAAGCCTAATACGTTCTTTAGGAGGACATTGAAACATTTGTGCATCAACACAAAAAGAAAAAGCGATCAATAATTGATGGAAGTCAGGATGCAGCTAATGTAAGTGTTATTTACTTTATTATTTGGAAAGAAAAAGAATTCTAAAGATAAGATAATCAAGTTTAAGGATAAACAGACAATGGCTAATTGCGTAAAATTTACGGAACGAGATTTAATCGTGTTTTCGATAACATCGCATCAAGATTATTACAGTGTGTAAAATATGGATGAATTTATCTATAGAACTTGTGATCATAAAGAAATGATCTGTAGACATTTGTTTTTCTTCGTGAACATTCGAAGACTAATGTTTTGACTGAATATAAGACTTGATAATTATCAAGAGTTATTAAGTTAATTAATATTGTATCTGTTTAGATAATATTTTATTGGATGATATCCCAGTGTGCTTATTGATTTGATACGAAAAGTATTAAATTATATTGAACTTTTTCACTCCAATGATTGAATTTTATTTGTTGGACAATTCCTTACAATTTAAGATCAAGTGAATATATGCTCTTATCAACAAGTTAATGGATTACTACATGGACAGTGATAACATATGTTTAGGCTGTCAAATAGAACTACACTATATCATTTGCTAATATAACCCAGTGATCCCTCGCTATTTCGCGCCTGAAGTCTCGCGGCTTCAGTGCATCGCGGGTTTTTCAAAAATATTCATCGAAAAATAAAAATTCAAAAATACCGCCATATCAGCGGCCGTATTGCGGAAACCAGCGCTATTTCATCGTGATGCGCGAGAGAAACGGATTCCTAGGTTCATACCATGGCAAGGGCATTGCAACGATTTGCTCAAGCCGTAGACGATAATATGGTTCGAGCTTTAGGGTTTTGCTACCGTGTTGACGGCGTTATGGCCTTGTACAAGGGCATTTTGCAGCAAAAGAAAAAACAGCTACAGCAACTACCCATCACCATGTTTTTCTCCAAGATAAAATCCCCAGCTACACCGTCAGCGACTCCAGCGAAGAGCATCCGAGTGAACCTCAACTCTCTACGAGTGGGAGTGGTGAGTGAGTTATAATAGAATGGTTTTATAATTAAAAAGATAAAAAAAAAAAATTAAATAAATATATATATATATATATATATATATATATATATATACACACAGTATAAATTTATACTTTATATACAGTATATACATACCGCATACTGTATAAAAAATATAAATATACATATTTTAAACATTCTGGTACCCATACACACATACGAAAATTCCTAGGGAAGGCCAAACCTACTTCGCGGATTTTCACCTATCGCGGGGAGGTCCCCATTAACCACGATAAACGAGGGATTCCTGTATAATCAACATTTCCAACAAGAATATAATTTATGAACTATTTCTTTGAGGAAATATATTATACTTATAATTTTTTTCAATATCTCAGGGGAAAGAGATATTAGACGGAATTGGAACCGGCTTTTTTTCAGCCCGCAGGCCTTTGGATTCACTCGACCAATGGATTCACGAACTTATGTGTAGGTGCCTTAAAAACATTTATCAGTATCAAATCGTTTCATAAATAGATAAAGAAAATAATGTTTAAAATATGAAGTTTGATTGTGATCAAATAATTGCACTTTTGCTCAATTATTTGATCACAATCAAACTTCATAATTACAAAGACAATTTTACAAAATTCCCAAAAAACAGACATGACAAAAAAAATCCTAAAATTCGTTGTAGTGAGTAAATGACTTAAATTTCTATTCAAATCGTCAGATGTATATTTAAAACGATTAAGGTTTCTTTACACATATGTTAAAAATTTGCATTTATTTGAAATACATTTTCAGCCAGATTTGCCACTCGCAAGAAATATCAATCTCAAACAAATGGATAGTTTTCGGTTGATGTTGTCGTTTAAAAATTGAAATGAATTAAATTATATAATTTTTGAAAACACTTTCTCGTTTATAGAATAGTAAAGAAGAAACCACAAAGTGAAAGAAGTTATAGTTGTCGTTCCAAATTATGAATACAAGTAAATAATAGGATCATAACTAGTTTTAGGAAAAAGAACTCTTTAACTATTTTAACTATTTTTAAAAGTTTTCGTTGTTACTTATAGTGATAATAGTTAATTTATAGTGATTTTTCGAGAATAGTTTATCGATAGTCGAACATTATTTGTTCACTTTTTCACGAAAACTTAAAAAGGAAAAAAAAAAAATATTTTGGAGTATTAAATTACAATGTAGATTTAAAATACAAATCTTTTATGTAGGCGGATCAATATAACTATTTTATATTATACAGTATATACATTGTTATAGAAATGAACATTTTTTCCTCTACAATCGCATGAAGAGAAGTTATATTAATTATAAAACTATATCCTTTGTTCATGAGCTACCACGGGAGAATCGAAATAAGAAGATCCTCATGAGAGCTAAAAAAAATTAGTCTAAACTTTTTTTCTTATATTTTCAATCACTATTCTTTGATACAGTTATTTTTCTATCAGTGTTTTTGGCAGGTCAACTAAATACTTTTATCTAGAAATTTTTTTTTGTTTCGAAAAACATGTTAAGTATTTACTGTACATTCTTTTTCTTTACTTGTACCAATGTAATTGTAGAATATTTTACTATTTAAACCTACAGGAAATTTAACTGATTTTAAAATCTGAGAAATTGGAAAGAATAATCTAGAAGCAAAGAATATACGAGACAAAGTGAATCAATCCTTTATCTCATAATGTTTTTTCGATTTTCTTCTAAAGGAGAAACAAGAACTGTGAACTCAAGAAATGTGTCCTTTTATATGAGCATTTAAGCAACATATGAAATTTAATATTACTTTTACTCAAAATTAATTAAATAATAAAAACTTTACAATTTAAGAAACAAAATACTTTTTTAAAAATGCTAAGATAAAGAAAGGAGACAAAATATAAAATATTTAACATTTTTGCAATAACAATTGTACTTCTACTTTTTTTTTCATATAATATAATAAATCTCTCATTAGAAAATCAAAACAGAACTAAATAATAGAACTTTTATAAATTTCTTCTTGAAATTTCATTTTATTATTTTTCTTTAGTTGTTTTTTATAATTTAAAAAACAAAAAAAGACTAAAAAATAAAAACAATTAAAAGGTGAATAATAATAACAATAATATCAAATGAAATGCAAATAAATGGATTAGAAACAAGGATTAACTGACCACTTTACTAATCTATTTTTTAGTTCCTAAACGTTTTCGATAGCGAAAGCTGTCGTCTTTTCTTAGTTTTTTCGGCAGGGAAGCACTTGTATCAATTAATTTTATTAATAACTAGTCGGCTACCCGTCGCTTCGCTCCGGAAGCCTCACGTATGTAACGAAAAATAATTTGTTATTTATTAAAATACACACACACAAATTACATCAAGTAAAATAAAACTAAAATTTTTTTAAAGTTTTTTTTTTTTTTTTTTAATTTTTGATGTCTATATTCTTTCAATCCACGACTGCTTTTAGAATCAGCCTGTGAATCATATATCTGTGATATATTTTTATTTTTTATATAGATTACAATGTAATCCTTGTGGTCTAATGCCTAAGACGTCTAACTTCGGAGCAGAAGGTTATATATTCGATTCCAGTAGATAACTTGTAGAAATTATTTCTATTTTGTAAATTACAATAATTGCACCAGACAGACAGAGAAATAAAAGATTTTAGTAATATAGATATACTTTTCAGTGGCTTTTGAGATACAAATAGTGAGTTTTCAATATTCTACTTAATAGAAATAGTGCTTCTTTCTTTCTTGTGTCTCTTTTTTTTATTTCCATTGATACCTTACAGTGGTTTTTGAGTTATAAATAGTGATTGATTTTGAGTAACAAATAGTGATTTTTCAGTATTCTACCTAATAGAAATAATGACTTTTTTTTTCTTTTTTTTTTATCTAATTCGAATTGATACTTTTTAGTGGTTTTTGAGTTACAAATAGAGAAAATTATCTACTAATCTAGGCCTTCCGATTGTTCGAAATAGATATTTGAAGAAGAGATGTTCAGATGGACGTTAGTTGATATAGATGATAAATGAAGATCATAGCTTGTATACGAAATTCTTCGTGACAAATTGATTGTGAGTATTCTTTAGAGTGAAGATAAGCTAATTCTGTTGAATTGGGACTCAAAGACATTAAGTTGTACGTGAGTGAAGACAACGTTTTCCAAATATATGGCAACTTTATTTTGTCCTTGATTTTTATTTATAAATATCGCATAAGAAGGTCTGATCGGAAATTATTTTCTTGTGAAAGTGAATGGAAGTAGATTATCGCATGGTTCCATAGACATCCTATGGATGAAAACAAAATCTCCTTTGTGAGTTCTGTTATAATTTCAGTTTCTATGAGATCATTATCGAATGAACAGCATTTAGGTTGAGTTCCATTGCAGTATGCAAACTTGGGATTGATGATTCGCAACAATATTATTGGAGATCCAATCTTCAATGACAAACAATATTGAGAAATACCGCTGAGATTCAATGCGTTTAGATACTCGGGCAGATAGAGATGTTCGTGTGGTGGATTATCAGAAGTGTCAATTTTATTCGCACTTGTATTGTATGCTCTGTAGTCCCTCCTTGTATTCTTAGATTTATCATTCGATTGATGTTATCGACACTCTCGTTCATCTTGGTTGATGAGCCGTATATTTATCGCGAGTTTTTTGACTTTGATGTGATTCTAGCTTTATGAGTTACAAATAGTGATTTTTCATTATTCTATCTAATAGAAATACTGCTTCTTTCTATCTTGACTCTCTTTTTTTTCCAATTGATACTTTTGAGAGGTTCTTGAGTTACAAATAATGATGGTTTTTGAGTTACAAATAGTGATTTTTCAGTATTCTACTTAATAGAAATACTGCTTCTTTCTTTCTTGACTCTCCTTTTTTATTCCAATTGATACTTTTCAGTATTTTTTGAGTTACAAATAGTGATTTTTGAGTATTCTACTTAATGGAAATACTGCTTCTTTATTTCTTGACTCTTTTTTTCATTCCAATTGATATTTTTCAGTGGTTTTTAAGTTACAAATAGTGAATTCTCAGTATTCTACCAAATGAAGTACTGCTTCTTTCTTTTTTGACTTTCTTTTTTATTACAAATTGTTACTTTTCAGTCAAACTCAGTTCAGTTTTGACAGATAAGTCAAAAAAGCAATATAAAGAGAGTTGTAGTTCCCATGGCCTAATGGTTAAGCTGTCTGACTTCGGATCAGAATGTTGCAGGTTCGATTCCTGTCGCGGATGTTTCATTGTAAAAATTCTTTATATTTTTCATTCTCACAGAAAACTGCGCCGGACAGACAGACAGAGAAATAAAAGATTTTAGTAATATAGATTGTTACTTTTCAGTCAAACTCAGTTCAGTTTTGACAGATAAGTCAAAAAAGCAATATGAGAAGAGTTGTAGTTCCCATGGCCTAATGGTTAAGCTGTCTGACTTCGGATCAGAATGTTTCATTATAAAAATTCTTTCTATTTTTCATTTCACAGAAAACTGCGCAGGACAGACAGACACACAGACAGACAGAGAAATAAAAGATTTTAATAATATAGATTATTCTCTTTTACAGCGACCTAACGTAAACGAAATAAATGTCAATGTCATTGTTCGCAGTCTAAGAAACCAGGGATAAGAAATAAATCAGGGATATTCTATAAATTTCAATGTGATATTTTCAGTTATTAATTAATTATTATTTTGAAAAAAGTAAATCGAAAACATTCTCTTCTCATTACTAAATCGGCATTTAAGGGAATTACTTTATTTTATAATGTTTAAATATTAGAAAAAAATCAAAAATTAATTTCCTCATGAGAAAAGAGCAACCGTTATATTTTATAAATACTGTTATAACATATTTGAGTCAGTTATTCGTTTTTGAAGATTATAATTAAGTGAATATTATAATCTTTACAAATCTTTGGATTTAGAAATGAAATTTCTAAATGAAATTTTTTAATTCAATAAAAACACACGTAAACTATATCATACTACTATATCCTCGCTATATTTCGTCTTTTTTTATGCAAAGATTTCTTCAGGACATAACTAAATTTTTAGGTGTGGAGAATCATCTCTCCCTTTTCCTAAATACAGAACATCAAATAAATACAAAACAAGAATTAATCTAAATAACAAAAGAGCGTGATATTATTGACTTACTTAATTTTCAACGAGCCTAATTCATTGTTCAAAATTTTTTCTTAAACTTGAACAATTTATTATTCTTTTTAAAGTCTTTTAATATTTTCCAAATTTAAAAATTTAAAGTCTTTTTCATTTTAAAGTTTTCCAAATTTAAAAATTTAAAAATTTAAAGTCTTTTTCAATATAATGAATTCTTCATGATACCAATCCATCTTCTTGTGGTCTCTTTCAGTAACTTACCCGAGGTCTTTAATACTTCTTGCTTATCTTCTTCTATTCACACATCTACCTTTGCAAGCGCGAAGTTAATGAACTTATACGAATACAAACTCAATAACCCTTCTTTGATATCTTGAAATTTGATAATTCTTGAGACGTATTCTTCTTCAACTAAATTCCATTGGATTTAATAAATTATATCTTCCTAAAAACGCCAAAAATTCAATAAAAACACACATAAACTATATCTTACTACTATACCTTGGCTATATTTCGTCTTTTTTTATAGAAAGACTTCTTCAGGCCGTAACTAAATTTTTAGTTGTGGAGAATCATAAATTGTTCAAGATTTTAAGAAAAATTTTGAACAATGAATTAGGCTCGTTGAAAATTAAGTACGTGATTAATATCACGCTCTTTGGTTATTTAGATTAATTTTTGTTTTGTATTTATTTAATGTTCTATATTTAGGAAAAGGGAGAGATGATTTTTTAATAATTTTTTTGAAGTTAATTATGAAATTTATCGATAATTTTGAATTTTTAAATATTAACAACAATATTAGACCAAAATCTTTTACCTTCTATTTTTAAAAGACACTTTTTAAGTTTCTCTATTTTATAAACAACAGTAGAAGATCAAATATTAGTTTCCGAAAAGAAAAGTCTAACTTCTATGTATCACAACTTTCATAATTCTTCTTATCATATATATAGAAAATTGACTCAAATAAATCTTACATCTCCTTTCTCATCATTCTATATTTCGTCGTGATGAGAGGACTTCTTCAGGAATCTCAAATAAATATAAAATATTACGTAAAAAGAATAAAAGAAGAATGAGAAAACCTTTCTCTTCATATGAATACAAATTATAATAACAAAGTAAATTGTAGCAATTATAACATATTATAACTTCTTTTCAAATAAATGCTTTATGTTAATGCAACTAAACCATATGAAACAATCATAAATTCAAATTGAAATAATTTCATCATATTACTAATTCTTTTTAAATAAATGCTTTATGTTAATACAACTAAACAATATGAAATGATCATAAATTTAAATAAATAATCAGATGTTTAAACATAACATCTAAATTGAACAGACATGTAGATTCTGCAATTAATTCTGAATTAAGCTCTGAAAAAAATCTTGAAAATTGACTGCATTGAAGAGTCTTAAATTTAAAATTCTCTCTTATGTAAGAAATATGCAATTGAAGATAATAAAATTTTCTTTAGAAACTCCTTCGAAAGACAACAGTTTTCTATTTACTGTATGCTATTCTATTTTGTCTTTTCTTTTTATTTTCCAAATGCGTTGATTGAATTGAATCTTATTGGACAGTCAAAGATTTCTTTGGATTATTCTTAGGTTGCTAACTGTGTACTGATGTATTGTTTCTTACAGTTGAATAACTAAAACAATGATTCTGTGGTGAACTATACATCAGTGTTTCATAATGGTCCACAGAAATCTAATACTTCTATTTTGTGTTTGGTAGATATTACAATTTACAAATTTAGAATTTCTGAACAAAGAAATCTAAAAAACACAATTACGCTTTAAAGTTAGTATTAAAAATGCTTTCAGAAGCTTCTTCTTCTTTGATTTAAAAATAAACGAAAACAGAAAAGTTTTAACTCCGAAAATTGATTATTTAAAACATGAAGTCAATAGAGAAAAATGCAACAAAGAGAAAAATATTCTTCATAAAAGGACATCAAACAACCAAAACTTCATCGTCCAATATTTCGGTTTTTTAATCAACAGAGGAGACAAAGAATGACACTGCGCTGTTCAAACAAGTCATATACCTTAATAAATGGTCATGCGCCAATCAATAACGACAACAAAAAAAATCCAGGAAAAGTCGAGAGCTTCTGGGAAACCATAGAACATGAAATGTCAAAAATCCCTCCCAACAACATAAAAATCCTCTTGGGAGACTTCAATGCCCAAGTTGGAAAAGAGAAGAAATTCCAGAAAATAGTGGGAAACTACCCAGCACATAAAAGAACCAACAGAAACGGAGAAAGATTGGTGGACCTATGCAAGGGTGCCAACCTCAAACTAATGTCCACAAATTTTAAAAAACAACCAAGAAAACAAAAAACCTGGAGGTCACCAAACCCAAGCCTGGGAGAATTCCAAATCGACCATGTAGCTATCTCAATCAACAACCAAAAAGAAATAATGAATGTTAAGGTGAAGAAAGGTGCCAATATTGAGACAGACCACTACCTGACAATGATTAAAATGAAATTCATCCCAAAAAATGAGAGGACACAAAGGCAGAACCCTAAACTTCCAAGGATCAATACAGATACACTAAAAAAAAGGAAAATAGATTTCCAAACCAAACTAAATATTGACTCAGAAGACTGGGAAGAGATCAAGACAAAACTAATCAAAACATCCCTTGAAATAGCTCCAAGTAAAAAAAAGAAAAAACACACCTGGTGGAACGAGGAATGTGAAAACTCCTTGAAACTAAGGATAAACACCTGGAAAAGATGGTACTCAACAAAAAGGGATGAAGACTACAATAACTTTAAAAACCAAAGAGCCCAAACAGCAAAAACAATAAGAGCAGCCAAAAGAAGCTACGAAAAGAACCAGCTCAACCAACTTGAAGAAGAATTCAAAAAGAATACCACCAGGTCATTCTACAAAACCTTCAAACAAAATCTACAGAAATACCAAGCCCCAAACCTTTGCTTCAAGAACACTGAGGGGAAGCTAGCACTAAACAACCAAGAAAACTGCAAAATACTGGCAAATTACTTCGAGAAACTTCTCAACTGTGAAAAACCGAAGGAAAACTTTTCAAAGTCACCCCCAGTACACAAATTCAAAAATTCAGAACCCCCCCTGTCAGAAAGAGATTGAACAAATAATAAGAGACCTTAAGAATGAAAAAGCACCGGGAGAAGATACGATTGTAGCTGAAATGTGGAAATGCGTTGATGCCGGCACGATCCAGAAACTATGCAAAGTTTTTCAAATCATCTGGGAAACAGAGATATTACCTGAAGAATGGAAAATGGCGATTATCCACCCAATCTACAAAAAGGGAGACAGAACGGATGCCAATAACTATAGGGGAATATCACTCACGCAAGTTACACACAAAATCCTCTCGAAAGCTTTGCAAAACAGGCTGGAACAGCAAGTAGACCAACAACTAGGTGAATATCAAGGAGGATTCAGAAAAGGCAGATCCTGTACAGAACAGATCATGAACCTAAAACTTATAATCAAACATGGAAGATCAAGAGCCAAGGACATATATGTTACCTTCGTTGACTTCAAAAAAGCCTATGACTCTATCGACAGAGAGACGCTATTTAACATCCTAGAGGAATTTGGCGCCGATGATAAATTAGTGGCCATCATAAAACAAACCCTGACAAATACAAAATCAAAAGTCAGGTTTCAGGGGGAAATGTCTGAACCATTTAACATCAAAACAGGAGTAAGACAAGGAGATGGTCTGTCCCCTTTGCTATTCAACTGCACGTTAGAAAAAGTCATAAGAGAATGGAGAAAAACCATGAAAATGAAAGGCATACAGAAATACAGAATAGGCAGAAAAAAAGACAACCTAGAATTTGACTGTCTGGCATTTGCAGATGACCTAGCAATCTTTGCAGAAAGCCCAGAAGATATAATCATACAGATCGACATACTAAAAGAGACTGCAGAAAAAACAGGTCTACAAATCTCCTTTGAAAAAACAGAATACATGACGAACGTGAAGGATGCTCCCAAACACCTAAAAACAAAATATGGAAGAATAAATAAAGTCAACAAATTCAAATACCTGGGAGAAATAATCCAACCTAATGCATTAGACAAAGAAGCCAACTTTGCAAGATCAAGAAAAATGGAAATGGCATTCCAGTTAACTAAAAATATATACAACAAAAAATCAGTCTCCATAAATACTAAACTTAAACACTACAATACAGTGATTAAACCAGAATGTTTATATGCCTCGGAGTGTCTTGCAATGATCACAGCCAAACAACTAGATGAAATAGAAAAGAAGGAGAGAAAAATAATACGGAAAATTCTTGGGCCCATGTATGATAACGGAATATGGAAAATGAGAAGTAATGAAGAAGTCTACAAGAAGACAGAGGGAATTGTGAATACAATGAGGAAAAGGAGGATAACATTCTTTGGACACATGAAGAGAATGGAAGAGAGTAGAATGACAAAACGCCTCTTCAATTACTTCGACAAAAACCCAAAGACACAGATAACCTGGTTCAAAGAGATCAGAACCGACCTAGAGGAAATGAACATTACTGAGGAGGAAATAGAAGATAGAAATAAATTCAGATCAAAAGTTAAAGACTTTAAGGGTTTCCACAGGAGGCAGAAAGTGATTGGGAGCGGAGTTTGGACTTTGGAAAGACGGGAAAAACAGAGGGAAAGGATAAAGGAGTATTGGAAGGAGAGAAAAAGGAAGGAGAAGATGAAATCATGAACAGTTATTTCACGTGGTCCCCAGTCGGCCAAAATCGAAAGAAGAAGAAGAAGAGGAGACAAAGAAATTGTTATTGGAATCTTGTTTTATAAACTGGAGCAAGTGTATGAATAAAGAGAAGGTTCTGAAGATGAATATTTCTTTCGGTATTTTTAAATAGTATATAGATAAAAACAGGACTTTGAAAAGAATACTTCATCCAGTGTATGCTTGTTTATTGTTTATTATGTTTATGTTTGTTTAATTTAATTATGTTTTGTATGTTTTAAGAGGTCTGCTTTTTGGTTTGTTTATTAATTATTTGAAATTTCTCGTTTGATTTGTTATGTTTTATTAGTGTTTGTTTTTCACGTTTAAGTTTATGATTGTTTATTTCTCACGTTTTAGTGATGTATGTTTTGTTTTTAAATTATTGTTGCTGTTGTTAGAAAGGGAACACCAGATTCTCTTCTAGTTTTGATGTAATGGACCACTTGAGGTTTACGCCCCTATCGACGTCACGTATGACGTGTAAGCACATGCGGCGAGAGCTTGTGGGATAAACAATCATATAACATTGTGTGAATTACTTAAAAAATCGTCGATTTTTGATATTTCAAGACGGATGGTTCAGTACTGTGCAGATCTTTATTGTAGTAATTCTGTAAAAACACTTGGAATATCCTTCTTTAATATTTTCACCCGTCAATATCTATACCCGTCAAAACAAAGCACGTGGCTTTGTTTATCCCACATGCGAAGCAGTAGCCTGGTGGGATATTTTGGAACTACGAAGCCCCGCCTATTCCCAAGTGGTCCATTCCTTTAAAGAAGGTTTTTGATTAAAAAAACCGAAATATTGGACGATGAAGTTTTGATTGTTTTATGTCTTTTTATGAAGAATATACTTTGATATTTCGTAAGAAGTTTCATTAAAGAGAAAATACTCAGAATCATTCCTGTACTTCATTACCACAATAATTATATCAAAATAAATTCTTCTGTCAGCGAACAGAGCTTCTGAAAATAAATATTAACAATGTTAAATGAGCTTGTAAACTGATACTGATTGAAAATTTGCATTCAAATGTAGGTATTGTAGGAGTCTCAGTGATATAAAGTTTCTCCTATGTCTATTTATTTTATGATTTGGTATTTTTTTATTTAAGGAAAGCATTATAATACCAATTTGGAAAACTAATCGCCGTACGAAGTGTAGTAATTACAGAACAATAAGTATAATATCTCATACCTCAAAGTTGTTAATAAATATACTCAAACACCGATTATGCAACAAGGCTGAGTATTTCCTGAGAGAAGATCAATTTGGATTCAGAAAAAAATAGCGACACGAGAGATACAATTAAAACGATAAGAACTATATGTGAGAGGAATATAGAAGTTAACAAAACAATGTATATTTCCTTTATTGATTTAGCCAAAGCCAGTATTAAAAGTTGCTTTTGATTACAATGAAAGCGAAAAAAAGGAAAATCTTAGTCCTAATAAGGGACTCAGTATTGAGGTAGACAAGTTAAAAGTATAAGATTTGCAGACGATGAGGCAATCTAAGCTGAGTCGGAAAAGGATCTGCAACACTTATTGGAAAGATTTGAGAAAGCATGTACGAATTACGGTATGAAGATTAACATAAAGAAAACAAACGTGATGAGAATTGCTAGAGACCAAGAGAAGTTAGAATTGAAGCTAAATGGTGAGAAGATAGAACAGTCAATATAATTATCTGGGAAGTATCATTCAAGAGAACGGCAAATGTGACATAGACATTAAGAACAAATTGTAGGTAAGGATATTGTATTTCGGCTCTTGTATTCAATTTATGATTTAGTATTTTTTTTAATGTATAATTTTATTTATATCCCCATCTCTATTGGAATGCTGAGACTTGGACTGTCCTCCCGCCCGTTCTCTGTTAAATAGCAAAGTGTATTTTGATTTCATTCAAAGACACCTAACTGAGACATTGTAAGACATTAATGATCAAACGAGAATACAATTATGGTTCTGCAATGAAGAAGCCTCATAACTATTTATCATCAGTTCCGTACTTTCCGTACTAACAAACGCTGGATTGGTGAAATTGATCATGTTAAGACTCCATGACCCCCAGATTGAAATTCTGTAGATTTTTATTTTTGTGCAGTATGTAAAACATTATTCAGTAACCTGAAATGGAAGATAGACAATGGTATTGAGACCACACCTAAAACATTTAAAACACCATTTCATTCAGAAACTGCAATAACTTAATGTATTTGTCGAGGGGGTTTTAAGTATAATGATGAATAATTTATACTTACCATTGATTCTCAGATTTTTAATGGATTTTTTAGAGTTGAATTTCTTTCTGCGAATGATGGAATATTCTGTAAATTTTACGTACCCTTTTTATTTTTTTTTGAATAATTTTTAAACTTTTTTCATATATATTAGAAGAAAATTTACCTTTTATTTAATAATTTTACAGTACAGTAGAACCTCCATTAACCTCTATCGGTAAACTGAAAATTCCGGATAAAAGAGAGCACTTAAAAATGGCCGTCAGAAGACCTTACTAGATTTTAAACATGTCACACATGTACAAAATAACTAAATGTGATGTTTTAAGAATATTACTATAATTATAAACAATAAATTTCTTCAATAGATGTCACACAAGTCAGAATACAGTTACATATATGCAATGTAAATGTTTATATGACATACGATACATACTTTACATTGGCTTAAACAGAAGTTTGCTCTGCCGTGAGCATGACTGACATCGTTTAGCCGTTCTGTAGAATCAGAGTCAGTCTTTTTCTAAAACAACATCAGACCTTTAGCAAAACATTCAAAAGCATCGGAGTTGCTTATTTTAGAAGTTTCGGTCACCCTATCTTCATCACTTTTGCTGTTATGGTCATCGCTATTGCTTTTTCGTTTAGTGGGCTCCATGGCATAAATGAATGTTCTACATTTCCGTACAGCCAATGTTTCTGAGTCGGACAGAAATTAGCCAAAAGAAAGGCAGAAGGTCTTGAAGACGAATGCAATTTCCGACAGGAGGGGGATGGGGAGGGAGAAAGATATAAGATATCAGCATGTTGGCACTGCCGGCAGTAGGAATAGCTGCCACCGAAGGCGACCTTGAAGTGATATTGTTTATTTACCAAAAAAAAAAAAAAAAAACTTACGGAAACCGACATCGGTTAAAAGAGTTTCGGATAATCGAGGTTCTACTGTAAATATTTTTCTTTAATGCTATTTTCTTTGATCCACTCATTTCTTGAATTTCAATGTAATCTTATAAAACTATTACATTGAAATTCCAAGAAAATCGATCGTTCATGGAACAAACTTATTCCCATCTGGTCTTCGCTGTTTTATTGATGTATATTCTAAGAAGTTGTAAATGAAGAAATGAATCAAACTTCTAAGGGAAGTTGGAAAACCTGAAGAAAGAAATGGAAATGAATAAATTGGATTTGGTCGGCTTAAGTGAAGTTAGATGGGAAGATATAGGAGATTTTGAGAGTGATGGTTACAGAGTCATATACTCTTGTAAAACTCGTGGCTCTAATGGAGTGGCTTTTGTGATAAAGCAAAAAGTGAAAAGTTCGGTCAAAAAAATTGTTTTCAAAAGTGATAGAGTGATAATGATGAAACTCAAAGGTAATAATATAGATTTGATGATTATTCAGGTTTATATGCCCACTAGTCAGTACGATGATGAAGATGT
>JAFIDM010009585.1:0-18927 GCA_023159025.1 Thereuonema tuberculata
ATTGCCGTTTTCCTCTTTATCGGAAGCGATCACTTTTGAACCCCACAAACTCCAGTTTGCTGTAAGCGTTCATTAAGTTCATTGTAAGCGCTAGTTAGGTTCACTCTACGTTTGTTTATAAAATTGTGCATATCATAGGACCGCATTGCTTTTGACACTATTTTAAAGCTTTAATTATCTTGTTAAATATATTTTAATGTGTACAACAATATGTATAACCTTTTTTATTTCTACAATTTTAGCAACATCCACATCTTAGTTAAAAAGTTAGTTTCTTTTTTCTCTTCAATCTGTCATCTGTTTTCAAATGGTTTTTACCAACGAATGATGAAATAGTAGGTAATAAATAATTTTCGATCATCATTAATTCTATTTTGATGATTTAGGTGTGTGGACACCGCTTTTGTAGTTGGTTGCTCAGCTTGCCTTCTCCAGTGCGTCGGTGGACGATTTTGGCAATCGAAAAATGTTTGAATGTTTGAAAAGAGTTCGAATTTTGAATTGTTTTCATTTTAGTCTCTATTCATTGCGTTATTCAATGTAATAATTTAAGTCGTAATTTTACTCAATTTAAAACTGTTTAATAGAAAAACATTAATATTCGGCAGAGTAGTATTAGTATTAATCTGGTTAGAAAGTAATTTTTATTTTACTCTGGTATATTGAATCTGGCTGAAAGTAAAAGAAACATACAATAATCCTCTAAGTTGACATCGAACGGTCGTTTGATGATTTTTAGGTACGAAGCATCATTAGTAAATTAAATACTGTCAATTATCCTTCATATGTAACTAACCATAGGCTTATTATCTAATTGAAAATCCTATTTATATATATCATATCTATTTAAATTCATATTTTTTTTGTAAGCATCATTACAGTACTCTAAATTGTTATCTCTCCAAGTCATGATCTCAGGGAGATATTGGGTCACTTATTCTATAGACCTTCTCTATTAAGCAGTTTTCAAAAGACGCCATAAAATTTGTTGCTTTTCCAGATGACTTAGAGTTTATTTGCCAGCGTTCTTATAATAATATTCTGCAAAGAAGAATAATTCTATTATAAGGAAATTTCACAATAAGAAAGATTAACCTAAATTTAATTTTAAATTTTATTTGACAAAGAGTACTGTAAAGATGCTTACAAAAAAATATGAATTTAAATACTCTTATATATTAATCATAAGAAAGAGAATAGTTTCGACAGTCTGAAAAAATATCATGCAGTGAAAATAGATTCAAACCCGGATTATAATAGGCATTTAGAATTATAATAGGAAAAACAAAGCAACTTAGTGGCTTCCTTGTAAAATGTAGAACATGTATCTGGAATTGCTGAAAATAGCGTTGAGTTAAGACGCACGTTAAGTAATTGGAAATATATTTTATTTTGAAAATAAAGTAATCCAACAACACAGTCCTCATCCATCAAAAATTGAAGTTCTTACAAAGGATCTTAATGTAAATTCATTTAAAGTAGTTGGAACCGACAGCATATAACTGAAGCCGACAGCAGTTTCATTTAATGTAATTCAAGTCATGAACCCATCTATGTTATAAAATCCGAATTTACTCAATTTGTTTCAGATGGACCTCGCAGCCTTAAACTAAGGGATGCTATACAGCACTAAATTCCAAGCTTCTACTATAATATGACAGTTCTCCTGTATTTAGGGTCTAAATCAACTCAAAAATCATCACTTAATATAGATTCAATTAATACAATTTCAGCTTCAGTACTTATTAAGTAAATTACATTTTATTACGTTCCAGGATATTCTGACGTAACCGGATAGCTAACAGCTGAAACTGAAACACTTTTCTTAACCTTTCTCTCTTCATCTCATTTCAGCCATCATCCAGGGGAATAATTAAATCTGTTTTACAAAACTTGATAATGGAATATAAAAGAATTCATCTCTATGAGTACAGAGTGTAAATAAGAATATTCAAACTTTCAATCTTTCATATCAAGCTATTATTTACGTCTTTAGATTATCATGGCGCACAAATGATGCTTCTTAACATAATCATTGCTGCTCATTGTAACTTTTTTCGTCTCCGTTTCACCCACACTTCAAAACCGATCCGGTAACCTCTCTTTAAAATTTTGCTGATTTGCTGAAATTTTTTCTATAATATTTGATACAATGTCTATCAATGCTCCAAATTAAAAATAATACTTCCAATCAATGAAGAATGACATCCATTATACAGCAAAAGATATCGTATTTATCACGTATGATGTCGTTGGATGTTAAACTTTGGTAGCAAATTTTTTGGGTACAAATTTTTGTGAAACAAATTCAAACCTAAATAGCAAAATGTGAAAGTTGAATTAGATTCTAGTAATGGAACAACATCATCTATAGTAATAAAATGAAAATCTAATGTTTCTCTACTGCCCACACATCCCTGTAAATTCGGAATGAACTGGCCAAAACTAATACTTAAAGTAATTTTTCATACTAGAAACATCATGCAACAAATGTGTCAATCGAATAATGACCACATCCCAAATTAAACGAAATTGGTATGGTCGAACAATTAAGGTGCAGTTGCCCCAAAAATTGTATTAACACGCTCCAAAAATTATTAAACAAACTCATAATAGCACAAAACAGCGTTTGAACATCACCACGGCATCAAATCAGGTTTCGTAGACCATCTATTTAATAAACCATGTATATACGTGACCGGATGAATGTTAAACTTGTAGCAGCACGAAAATATTAAAAGCTACGAGTAAATACAAATTAAAAGGTAGGAAATTAGATTATTATGAATCGTTTAAAACGCAGTCTGCTACCAAATATCTTAAGGATATTAATCTTAAATTAAAGTGTTTAAATTACCCGCATGGGTGAATATTACTTTGCAGATTTTAAGTGCGGTAGAAATCCGTTTATTCCTTCAAGTAAAACAAAGTCAAAGTACAAAACAAACATAATTTATTGAACTTAAATACAAGAAACAAATATTTCAATCTTTGCTAGCTTAAAGATATAAATGATCACAAAATATTTTTACAATCCCGAATTTAAAGTAAAGCACAAGTTTTAGTTAACCCATAAACTCAAGAAATACTAGTTAGATTCCTTTCCTTCAATAGGTATTAATTTACTGTTTTCTCTTTAAAATAATAAACTTTAAATTGTCCTAAGATTATAAAACAAATAAATAGAATTTAAAATAATTCTTTAAGTAAACGAGTAATAAGTAGAAGTCAAAGATTTCTGCAAGGACAATAGCTTATCTAGTTCATATTTACTTTTTCCTAGATTATCGATCCCCACTAGATATTAACGAAAAAACATGAAAAAGAACAGGATTGTATAAAAACACTCATTAACAAAAAAACGACGCACCTAGAAGGAGTTGTCCGATGGAGACAAAAATTGGTGGAGAGAAAGATTATGTACAGAATAGAAAATGATTAAACTTTCATAGAAACTGAATGATTTATTTCAGAGTTACAGAGTTACAAAGTAACTAACTCAATTAGGTGCTGACCCACCTCTACCCTGAATGCAAGCTGCCACACTACGCGGCATAGAGTGATAAAGCTCCCTGATGGTCTCCTGCGGTATTTCTTGCCAAATTTGCTCCAATTGTCGGGCTAGGTCATCCACATTCCCTGTTGGATGCAGCCGCCTTCCCATCATATCCTAGACATGCTCGATTGGAGAGAGATCTGGAGATCTGGCTGGCAAGGAAGTGTTTCACCAGCTGCAAGACAGGTCATAGCAACACCTGCCGTATGTGGAATGGTATTATCTTGCTGAAAAATAAGGCCAGGGTACTGCAAAAGGAAGGGTAGCAAAACAGGTCTCAGAATGTCGTCGACTTACCGTGTGCTGTAAGTGTGCCGCTAATGACTACCAAAGGGGTCCGGCTATCAAGGGAAATGGCACAACAGACCATAACTCCTGGCTGAGGGCCTGTGTGGCATGCAATAGTGAAAGCAGAATCGGCACGCTGCCCTGAGCGTCTCCAGACACGTTTGCAACGCTCATTAGGACACAGTTTGAAGCGGGATGCGTCGCTAAACACTTTAAGTCTCCAGTCAGCATCATTCCAACCGGAACGAGCCAAGCCACACTGTAATCTGGCCCGACGGTGTGCAAACGTGAGTGTCAGGTGGCGTAGCGATCGGTACGAGCGTAAATGTCGCTCTCTCAGCCATCTCTGAATGGTCATGGTGGACACTCGTGTGCGGGTCGCACGTCTGATGATTGATAATGATGATTCAGGCTCTGTGACAGCTGATCTGACAATCACTCTATCCTCCTGCTCTGCTGTGGCCCTAGGGCGACCGCTACCTTCATGACGCTGAAATCTGCCATTGTCCATCCATTCCTGCCAGCATCTTCTAATCGACCCATACGACGAGCGATTCTCCGACTTGCCCAACCTGTCTCTTTCAATCCAATGATACGGCCTCCTTCAAACTCTGACAGTTGCACGTAATGAGCTCGAATCCTGCGGCGAGGCATTTTTAAAGTAGTTGAAAGGTAACCTAACTCGCAATGCAACAGAAATTTTGACCATCAGATTGAGAATCGCTTCTTATATACACCTGCTGAGTATGCAGTTTCGATGCGCTGTAGCTCTCGCTATTCATTCATTGGACACCAAAGTTTAATCATTTGCATGGGCGGTCCCAATGTCTTTCATACGAAATTTCATTACAATCGGACAACTCCTTCTAGGTCGTCGTTTTTTTTTTTATAATGACTGTACTTTATTCTAGGATATCCCCATTAAATGCTTTGATCTTTGATCAAAAAAAAAAGGTTTTACATTAGTTTAATTTCTTAAGTCAGAATTGAAACATTAAAAAGAAACCTAAACACTTTAAATTTGAAGAACGCTAAGTTAAAAAAACAAAAACTAAACCTCTTCTCCGATGTTAGTTCTTGATACAAATAAATTAAATAATCTTACATTATTGAAGGACCATTCCTAAGGAACCCTTCTGTATTAAAGGCATATCCATCAGGTAGATCGAACTGTTCCCATTTACAAGATGGTGGCTTTTTGTGATGAGTTGTTAGCACTGATTCTGAACGTCTACATTTCATAGAATGATGGTTCACTCTTGCAAATTGGCTGTAACACTCGGTCTAAGACTTCAGTTCACCTGATGACTTCATGTTCGAAGAAGCGGAATCGATTGTAGGCCACCTGAAACAGTCTCACAAGCTCGGATAGCTCAGATGAAACAAGAGCGGTTCCCTACATTAACTGTAACATTTGATACAAAATGGAGAAGGAGAAGAACTTAATTCACTCATTCACTGCACCGGGGTCCCCCTCCCGATAATGAAACACTACGTATAAAATAGATATCAATTTAATGAATGAAATAATCTTTTAATAGTTTCTTCATAGAAAGTTCTCTACTATAGTCTGAATGTCTCTCACGTTAAGAAGGCGTAAGTAGAAACAGAGATAATAGTTTCTATCAAAGTTACAGTAAAAATAAATCATGGTTCTGTCAGAGTATCACTTACAGTTTGTTTATCGGCACTTGCGATGCGCCATGGGATCCCAGGTTCGTAACATGGCATCTGATTTCCCGCGCGGTTTCACATCGGATAAAACATAGGATTTACGAAGACACTCCACAGGTGTGGCGCACAGCAGCACTTTGAAGTACACGTGTCATTGTCGTTTCACTCCCGGAGAAAGATGTGTTGGAAGCGGGCAAGTTCCAAGGCGACAGTGGGACTAAAACAATTACACAACAAATTAAGTTTGGCTAAAAAGAAACGAGAGAAAAAAAAATAAAAGAGAAAAATTGGAAATAGAATTCGGACAATAAAAGCAAAATAGCTAAAACAAGAAAGAAACACTCAAGAATTAAAAATGAAGCAACAATAAAAACGGAATGGCGGGAATACAGAGACGGGAAACGAACCGGTAAAAGAAACAAAACATGCCGAAATAAACCGTGACAATTGTTGTAAATTCAGAGAAAATCTGTATTTACTTCTGGAACATTTTATGTTCTTGTACTATTGGGAATAAACTGACTACTAATCCAGTAGTACTAATCTGACTATTTTACATTTTTTTTTGTTTTTAGAAAAAAAACAAACTTCTTAAATGCGTATGAGATCACCACGAGAGTTTATGCGTACAAGCGTTTTCTATTCATTCTGTAACTAAATATTTCTCTCACGACAATTATATGTTTTGTTTTTGATTAGAAATTCTTAATATTTTATGTTAAATATTGCACTCACCATCTCTTGAAAAATATTTGGACAAAGTTTAGTTTAAGATACGTTTTTTGCCTTCTGAGACATCAGACTAATGTACATCCCTCTTGTCCCTTTCAGAAACATCTACATTATAGAATATTTCGAATTTCCTTTTTGACAGCATTGAATCATAAACCACAATATATAATGTATTACTTAGGAAAATATCCTAACATTTTCGTTTAAGATAAATTGCATTGTATTAAATACAGCTACCACTGTCTGTCTCGTCTCTGAACGTTTATTGACAAAGAAGTTGGAAATGTATGATTTCGATTTCAACATTGTTCTTTCGCAATTCATTTAAAAGAAGGCATCTCAGTTAGAGGATTTATACAGTTATAATAATGAATTAAGAAATGAAAATGAAGTTCAAAATAAAAGAATTCCACATTTATGTTTGTTTGTTTTTTTATTGTAGTTCTATGTAAATTAAATAAAAATAAAAAAAATATAATACATTTTAAATTATTAAAATTTTATTTTCGGTAGTTTTTCATTAAATTACTGTAGAAAAAAAATTCTTAAAGCAAGGTTTACATAAAAGAATAAAGGTGCTGTAATTACGTGTACATACCAAAAACCACAACCAGCTTTGCCATTTTTAAATTACTATTATTTTTCAATGAAACAAATGAAATCTGCGTCATCGATTATCAATGATTTCCACCACAAAGAAGAACTACAGACTTTTAGGTCCTTTGAGGCCTCTTTTTATTATTCTTTTCAGAGCAACAATTTTCAGGAACATATTGCTTTTCCTTTCGATAATTAAGTGTTGTAGGGCCCTAAAAGAGAAAGGAATTGAATTCATAAATGTTAAAGACTAATTTACAACTGTGTTAGTTTCATACAAATGCCATTATTAATTATAAGAATAATATCAGAAAAATAATTTAGATTCATATTAATATGAATTCATATTAATATATAAACAATTTTAAAATAATATCGTTAGGGATAAAATAAAAAAAAGCATTACTCAAATCATTCTGGAATAATTTCGTCTGGTAGGCCTACTCTGAAATCAAGTAAATGTTTTTTTCGTTTTTTTATTATTTTAACAATTTTATTAACATTCTTTTCGGATTCTGGAAAATCATAACACTCAGCAGAAAGAATAAAATTTCTTAAGTTTTGTATGATATTTGTATTTTTTTATGTATATTAGCATGTTTATTAATTTATTGGATAATCAGCAGCAGCCTCTATTCTCGTCCAATCGATCTAAGATGAACTTTGGATAACATTTCTGACTTAAATCTTTTTCAAGTTGGACCTGGAATATCTATGTTCTATTTGTATTTTTCATTGTATTTGCTCATGTTATTTCTGATTATATTCTCACCCGATAAACGTGGATATAACCTTAGACTATTTCAACTATATGACAGGAGACTCTCACTCACTGATGATGGCTCGCTAGCGAGCGGAAACTAGTTTGGTTTTTAATGTTTTAAATGTTTTAATTTTAAATTTTTAACTTAATTTTTTATACTTGTGTGTAGGCTATTTAGAACTTTAAAAAACGACATTCACACACGTTAAAGTTATCTTCAACTATATGCATAGTCATAAATTTTCAAATGAACGGTTTTTAGATATTTTGTTGACTCAACATCCTAACGCTTTTAATTAATGACATAAAGTTCTTGACCTTTAGGAATTAATACAGTGCACTGTCGATTAACAGAAAGCAATGTATTATTTAGTGAATAAAGTTGACTCCATTGCTTATGGTAAGAGCTTTTGCACTAAATTGTCATCGTTGTATTAATACACTTAATCTTTATTACAAGTAATAAAATAATATAAAATCCTGAATTGTCTATCTCAACTAAATCCTTCTTTTGCTGAATAATGCTAATTTTACATTTGAAGTATTGTTTTAGGCTTTATAATTTTTGGCAATCAGTTGTGTGGATTTTTAACATCAAGAAGTTGTTTTAATAAATAATTTACAGACACAGGCTGTTTTACTTCAGACATTTATAAAGACATTATAACAATTTTCGTTTGGTATTTTTTTTTTTGTTTTCGCTGCATGGTAAAAACAGGCTCATGGTTATTTAATTTATCCGGTTCCTATAAAATACGTATCTTAACTTCTCCAAATCACTTCGACATACGTTGATGTTAGCTTTGTGACGAATGATCTAAAAATTCTGTTGATATTATTAGCTCTAAACTAAAATTACGTTTATATACACCATATTGTTGAATAAACCTCAAAGATACAAATCTTAAAGTTAAATAAATAATCAAATAAGAAAAAAAACACACTTTTAATTGCTATAATGGTAAAAGCATATCATTTAATAAACGTTTCTTTAAAATTCTCACTGAGTCTTCAGTGGTTTTTATGTACTAACATTAAATACTGAGTAGACCCTAAAAATCAACTAATAACGCGTTTTAATTGCATTAAAAAAAACCCTTTGTAGTAAAAAATTGGTATCCTTGAATTTAATCAATGAAAATATTTTTAAAAAAATTAATATCTGAATGAAATAGAACGACTTCCTTAAACAAAAGTACTTACATATGGTTTAAACTGGCCTGCATCATTTTTACGGACAGGTCTTTTATCACTTGATAGTTCCATAGTACGAATTGTTTTAATTTCTTTAGTTTTTCACTTGTAATGTTTCAAATGATCTACCAACGAAATATTCCTCAGATTTGGTGGTTCCTTGATTATAGGGTCATAACTGTAAAATTCAAAGAGTAGAAACAATGTCATGACTATTCTAAAGTTATCTTCAAAATAATATAAAGTTTCTTTAAACATAACATTAATGTTAATGAGAGATGAACGTTTTTTCTAAAAGATGAAAGATTGGATTTCTCTTCCTTGAATGAAAATTAGGCTCTTTACCGGCATAAGTACTAAAAATATAACTTATTTTTAGTACTTAGAGCTGCAGAAGAAAAGTATTTATAAGCTTTAAATTTCATTCGATTTAACTCGTAACATCTTAACTCTTCTATATTTAAATAAATGAAAACATCGTTCCTTAACATTTCAAAACCTCTTTATGACTTCTCGATATTTCTATACTCTGAACGAGTATTTTCTTCAGGAGAAAAATAAATAAATTACAATTCTTTCTTCCATTTTAAAAAACAGAAGTAAAGCATAACAATCTAAAATAAAAGAATACAATAACATTACAATATAATTATAAATAAACAATGAAATAACATGCAGACACACAATATCGCTACAGCATAACTTCGTATCATTATAAATAAATTGTAGTCACCTTTTTCGAAAATAATTGCAATCACATTGTTTGAAATAAACTACAATCATATATATTTTGTTGAAATTAAGTCAAATTTTATTTTGATTTAATGTCTTTATTTCTGTTAATAATTTTCATAAATAAACCAATTGAAATTGTATTCATTTTTAAAGATCTATCCCGGTTAATACAATTAACTATATTAATAAGTCCAGATTCTACCACATATCTTTCTGCTTCATCTTTGGCAATGTAAACAATTTCCACTATAGGATCTGGACTATGCTATAATCTTATTGCATGATCGGCCCAATCAGATAATCAATCCCAACTGATTATTCCGGAATGCTCTAATATGTTCTTGTAGTTGTTCATCCGCCGCTCTTCCCGTATTTCCTATGTAGAACTCGTGACAAGTTCGACATTCTAATTTATATACTACTCGCATCGTATAAAGAAAATTTACTTCCTTCTCTTTCCTTTTTTTAAACAAACTGCTACCTTTGTAATAAATTATTTTCATATTATTTTCTGCAAATACCTCTCTTATATTTTTCTCTATTTTAAATCCAATCGGAAATCTACCATCTTTATACTGCCTAATTTGATTTGGTATAACATTAACATTTGTTATATTTCTTTTCTGAAAGAATCTATTGAAATTTACATTTATGAAATTTAGTGGATATCCATTCTTCTCAATTTATTACGAAATTCATTTATTTTATATTTCCATAACTTTTTATCCTCACTATATGATGTTATCCTTCTTAAATTATTAAAAATAATTTCTTTCTTTGTAGAAATTTTGTGATTGGACTCGTAATTGAGTAAATGGTTACTTTGGAACTCTTTCTGATAGAATTCATAAGAAATTGAGTTGTCTTTGTTAACCAATAAAACATCTAGATAATGCAATTTATTCTCTTTTTCTTTTTTATAAGTAAATTTAATGTTATTATTTACCGAATTAACAAAATTAAAATATTGAGAAAATTGTCTATCTGTTCCTTCCCATATCAAATTTCGTAATAAATTGAGAATGAATGGTTATCCACTAAATGCTCGTTTGATAGATTTTATGAACAAATATTACATTGTTGTTTAAATTAAGATATCAAGTGTATTCTGTAAGTTTGAAGTAGGAAATACTTACTTGAACTATTTCTGGACTAAATTCAAACGAAGGACAATTCTAAGGCCAGTTAATGCAATCCGAAATAATCCAAAGATAAAAGAGAAGTGAACAAAGCAACAATCATTGTGTAATAAAAAGATGATGTGCTTAATGCTAAGCAGTGACGATTGTTGTAACAGTGAACTCGAGTTGGATTGTTGGTGATGAATGGATTCCAATGACGACGGAAGAAAATGTAGATTCGATGAGTAAACAAAGATGTATTCATAAATGTTTTCGTTAAAAGATACAAGGAATTGCCTTAAGTTAACATTCCTAGTTCCTGCCATAAGTAATACATGATCTCGCCCGATATGTATCGAAGTGCAGATTTGTAATTTAATTCGGCGAAAAGGATTTAAGAGATAATCCGACATGCGATTCAACGTTCCAAAGGACTCGAGGGTTGAAGAATCCGAAGACAAACTCGTTCATCCAAATAAGTAACTGGATATTGAAAGATTAGACCGAAGATAATACAACGTCAGCATTTGTAAGTAAACGTTTGATTTTATCTAACACGGACGGTCCAAAAAACATGAATACAATTACCATCACAAGTTCTTCCACGAATAGGAGTTTAGCAAAATACAACTAAGAAGTGTAACGTTAGAGATTCGAGACTTTAAAACAACAGTAATTAAAGATTAAGTAAAGAGACTTTTTGTTATATGATCCAGATAGAGAGTTATCAAGATTTATAACAGGATAATTCAGAAAGCTAGAATTTACAAGTCGTAAATTCATACAAGTGAATTTGGATCTGGATATATTTGTAAATGTACCTTTGAACAGAATATATATCTATTTGTTTTAAAGATCTCTCTTTGTTTTTTTTGCTCACTTTAATTTCACACGAAAGTTTTAATAGCTAGTTGCAACAAGTATTCTCTGCTGGAGTAAGGGTTAATAAGATGACACCTCCATTAATCTGTTGGAAATAGACATTGCTTTTTTTCGTTTACTCCTTCTACATATTCAGCTTTCAACATGCTATTGTCATGATAATAAAACAAAAAAAATTGTAAAAAAAAATAATTATAAATAATAACACCGTACACAAATTTGAACCTTTTTTCTGTCCTTTAGATGAAACTATGTGATTCTGTATAAACAAAGGGTGCTTGATTCATATCTGAAAACCAAAATGTTCCACCATGTCCCGTTTTTTTAGGAGACCCACTTTTGATATTTATACAAATTGGTGAGAGAGAAATGTAACACACACACTGATTACGAAAAGCACATTCACTGAAATGATTTTTTGATCGTTTCTACTGGTAGGCATGTGTTGGAGTGGCCCTGAGAGTAGACCAACAATATTCAGCTAGCATACTTCCATTCCGTCGTCCACTGAAGGGCTTCTCAAACATAGCGATGGCCTGGTGGAACCTTTACCCATACTCATCGCTAACTGCGCCGAGGTTTTGAGGAAAAAAATCCAGATGCGAGTTCGAAAAGTGTATTGCAGCCTATAACATGAAAGCATTTCACCATGTCACAAACAAGATCTTCATAGTTATCTGCTTTCTCATTTCCAAGGAAACTTGAGCATTCAGATTTAAATGCCCGCTAGGCTGCAAATTCTCCTTCTGACAGATTATTTTCGAAATCTTCGTCATGCATGACTGTTTAATTTGTGGGCCAATAAAAACCCCTTCTTTCACCTTTGCCTCATTAAAATGCAAGAAAGCCAATCCTTCTCTGTCCAACGTTTTAACAAAAATTTTATTAAACCAAGTTTAATGTACAATGCTGGAAAAAAGACACATTGTGGATTCACAACTGGTTCATGTGATATGTTTTTTGTGCCAGGAATGTACTGTTTTTCTTGGAGGCCACTGTTTACGCATATAGTAATTTCTTCTGTCATGGCTATCCCATTCACATAGGAAGCAGCAGAATTTAGTGTAACCTTGCATGCATGTTAATTTCCATGACTTTCAAGTCGCCACTACATTTCAATGTAGTGTAGTGAATAAATTTCAGTATAGCATTCATTATCTGATATGTTTCCTTTGTATTTACAGCATTGTATGCTACAGAAACAGGGGATAAACATTGCCTATATGGAGAATCACTGCCTTTAGACTACGTTTGGATAAATCAATAAACAGGCGTCAGTCTGCTACATAATATTAATGTTCCAACGCCTGAAATAAGTCAATCACATCACAGCAATACAGAATGTCTTCTTTCTCATCAAAATAGTCCGCAAAATGGCTTTGTCATCTTGTAAATGAACTTATTTTTACATCTTTATCTAACAGATTCCCAGTAATTGAACCCAGCGATTGAACCCAGTAGTTCTGTGTGTGTTTCACAGAGGTTTAAGTCCCGTACAAGATCGTTAAGCTCTCCCTGTTGGTTTTATAATGTTAACATGTCATAGATGTAGAGGTTTGAAATTCGGGATCTTGACCACTTGGGACATCGAAGGTGTCTTCCTGTGAATCAACAGTATATTTATCCGGAGCTGTAGGTACAGGAAAGTCTGCAGAATGAGAAACTGGTCGCAAAGCGGAGTGTTTGGATAGCGAATAGAATGTTTAGATTTGGACAAGAACCCCTTCACATCTGTCAAACATTAGTAACAATCCGTTACATGGTCTTTTCGTTCACGCCAAACCATAGGTATTTCAAATTTCATTGTACTACGTTTTCCTTGTAACCAGTTTCTCAGATTCCTGGAACATGAATTGCAGTATTTATGTGGAGCCCAAGACTTATCCTGGTCCTCAAATCTACTTCCAAAATACAATTCATACACCTTTCTAAGCAACGGTGACAAGCTATATTGTCGAGTCTTGAATATAAGTTTGCCACACACGTTACAAAATAAGTCCGGCTTATTTTTACAGTGACGAGACATAATACACTGAGCGTAATGTACCTTGTTCTTTGTCCTTAAAACACTTGTACACTTCGCACTTAACGTCACTAGAAATACAGCACCAATTCAATGAGCAGTATCCCACGGTGAATGGAAACGTCAGAATTGAAACAAAATTTACAGTTAAAATGCTAGAATTATGGGATGATCAAGCTGGCAATGAATGTGTGATATAGATATGTATTGCTCATCATCCCTACTGTGAAAATGGTGCATATAATAAGCAGGATATTCCAAAATTAAATTAAATTAAGAAAACATAGAAATATTAGCAAGGAAATAAATAAAACACTAAATTGTGGATTTTTGGGAAACTGGTACGTGTTAGACAAAAACTGAGTTCAGATTCATTATTTTCAGCCATAAATATATAAGAAACACATATTTTCATCTAAAGGACATTTTTCATGTTGTTCAGTGCAATTTAATTATGGGAACAACATTAAAATATTGTAAACGCTGACAAATATAAGTATTTTTAGTTTTTAATTACAGTAGTACTTTAAAATATTATATAATATACAAAAGTATAATTTCGTAATTTTATATTCTACAGATCTGTGTTGATAGATTTTCATAGATGATTATATATTTTATATGCGATTTAGTTTCTAAATTATAAACTAACTAGAGTTATATACATTTCCTCTCTATAAATAGGCGCTAAGCGTTAACTCAAAGTCTTTTAAATAATATTAAAGTGCACTTCAAAAACACTTTTATTCAACAGAGGAATTCTTCTTGATTATGAACATTTGTAATGACTTCTTTTTTTTAATTTATCTTGTTAGATTTCATATACGTGGTGTCGCAAAACTATCCATCAAAACAACGAAATTTAACACTTTAAAAAAACGTATTTTCTTGAAATGTATTATCTTAGAGAATAGCTTGTAAATTAAAACCATTCTGTACATGATTGCCATTTCTTGCTTAACACATACAGATCCAACTCTGCCATTCAAGATATATGAAAGTGAAACAACTAGTGTATTTATCTCATCCTCACGATAATTATATAATCTTCTAAAATATAAAGTATTGAAATAAAACCACTTCTCCATCTTAGAAACATCAGATCTATATTTCAGCCCAATGACGGGTCTTTTTTAGGATAAAAAATTAAATACAGGAAAATAAAGAGAAAGGAAACATCTTCCTTCTCTTTCAAATCATGATCGAATATAAAATAAACAATCATGATGGTACAAAGCAAATTGTAATAATTACATTACACGATACAAAACAATTTTTTAATAATATAACAATGTATCAATCGACACAACAACATCCTAACTAATCACAACAATAACATCCTAATACTAATTAAAACAATTAGTAACAAAATGAAATGATTAACTTGACAAGGATTATTTTAAAATCAAAAATTCTTTAATTCTCTTGTTGTGTGATAACGATTTTTTGAATATACTTAGTGAGACCGCATTTACTGTGAGAGATTTATCTCTGTTAATACATTCACAACTATTAATTAGACAAGATTCCAATTTGAATCTCTTAATCTCGTCTTTAACATGGATTACGATGTGTACAATGGGGTCAGGACAATGATTGTTCCTCATACAGTGTCCTGCCCACTCTGAAATTTTTTCGTCTCTGTTGTTATATGCAGTAGTGTGTTCCCGAACTCGTTCTTTCAAAGTCCTACCTGTGTTACCAATATATATGGCTCTACAATCTCTACACTGTAGAGCATATACCACCCCCATACAATTCAATTGAGAGTTATCTTTTCTAATTCTTTTTTTCTTGAATAAAATGTTTTCTTTGTGGAAAATGATACTGGTGTCATTGTTCTTGCATACTTCTTTAACCTGTTTGTTTACATTTAAAGCTACTGGTAAGTTAATACATTTGACAAAGCTTTTTTTAATTTTCATTGGATTATTTGAATTCACAATTTTCCTGTTCCTAAAAAATTCTCTGAACGTTTTATCGATAAACCTTTGGGGATATTCATTGATTATTAATAGAGTCTGTTTGAAATCATTTACTTTACTACTACAAATATTCTTGTCGTGGGTATAATTGACTATTCTTCTTAATTGTCCTTTTATTATTTCTTCTTTGGTAGATATGAGATGGTTGGAATTGTAATTCAGTAAATGTTTACTTTGATAGGGTTAAAGAAGTATGCAAGGACAATGACAAAAAAAAATTAATATGTTGAAAAAAAAAGTAAATTAAATTCATAATAGCACAAAACAGCTTTAAACATCACTACGGCATCAAATCAGGTTTCGTAGAACATTTATTAGGCAAACCATGCATAGATGTGACCGGATGAATGATAAACTCTTGTGGAGAAAAAAGGAAAACACGTTTAAATTATAATTAAATAATGCTTTTCGGATAAAAAATGTGCTAACAGCTTGTGACATTCCAAAGAACTAAATTGCAATTAATATTTAGAATGATATAATAAAGGTCGAATTAGATTTTGATATTAATTGAATATTTTTATTGTGAGTTAAAGATGTTAAAGGTCACATCTATTTTGGCGTCAAAACAAATATACAATCGAAACAGAAATGAAGCGTTAGCAATATTATTAAAAAGAACAAACCGAAATAATTTTTTACTTAACTAAAAATGATAAAAAAAAAAAACAGAAACTGAAATTTACAATATAAACCAGTGATCATAATCATAAAATTATGGTGGGCCCAACGAAGTTAACACGTTTAACGTCTAAATTACTGGGGTGCCCGGAATCAGGTCAAAACGATTTTTTACTCAAATAAATTACATACAAAGGCACACCTGAATCTATTATGTAATGTAATTTACTGTCCTTATATTTCATTCTGTATTCACATTCTATTTTGAAAACAACTAAAAGAACGTCTATTTGTATACCTATATTTTTTTATTACCTGTGTGTTCAGACTTTAATGGCAACCAAATTCAATTTAATATTGCTCAAAAGTAATCATTCTTCTTTTATATAAGAGTCAGATCGTATCGATTATTATTTAATCACCTCATTACATTTTCTTGAACTACTTCTTCTACTACCATTTTAATAGGCATATTTCTCATAAATCTAAAATTCTTACAATTTGGCATTTGCATTTCAATAAATATAAAAGTAAACAATATCTTTTTTGAAAGATAATCAAATGTTTATTGGGCAGTCTTAGATAAACATACATCTTGAAAAGATCTAATTTAATTGCTGCATACTCAGTATTCCCTTGCAAATTTTATTATTATGATAATTTTGATTGGTTTTATTGCAATCAAAAATTGTCTTCACAGAAGCACAATAACCTTCTGTAGGCTAATGCTTTGATTTAGAATTGGCAGTTTGTTAAATTCAAATGCTGATATTTCATTGCATTTCCATTGAAGTTTTTTTTTTTTTTTTTGTTCATTCCTGTAAATAAATCTAAAGATATAATTATCTATTCGGGCCTAAATATCGAATAAACTTCAACCCGAAGTGTGAAAAACCCTCCCACAAGGATCTAGCTAGTATTGATTCACCTCTTTTACATGTATTTTCATAGGCTAGAATCAACTTCCAAAGTTTCAAGTTAACCAGAGATTTTTAAGAGCGGATATATATATATTATTAAAAGATTTTTAAAGAATTTTCTGTCCCCTACTTCGCGGAAGTTGCTTTAAAAATGAGTAGCTGGAATAACGTTAATGAATAAATCAAATCAATTCCAGAGATGACATCATTCACAATCATCAAATTGACTTTATCTTCCAATGTATGACATATTCAAATTCATTCATTTTTTTATGAACACTGTTAGTTGTGATATACTATTACCATTGCTGATATCAGCATTGGTAAATATAAATGTAAGAAAATGTAAATTCAGAGCACTCATATCAAATTATAAAAATGAAATTATCATATAATTTAATTCATAACTATTCACGTTCTATTTAGATTATATAATACTACACCATTTTAACCTTCTTCCTTCTATATTCCTGTGATATTTCGCGAAACCATATAGTTTCGCTTTTTCAAGCCTTTTCTTTTCCAAAAATAACTTTAGAGTATATCTCAATACATCGCAAAAGCATCCCTCATTATTTTTGAGTTTATTCTTAAATGAAGAAAATGAATACTAAGAATTGCCAATGAGGGGATCGAACCCACGACCTTCGTGTTATTACCACGACTCACTAACTGACTGAGCGAACAAGCCATCTACAACATTCTTTATTCAGGTCATCTACAACTGAGCTAACAGAAGCAATTTAGGATATATGTACACAGACAATGAACACGGGCATATAAGGCGCTTTTCAGAAGCGTAAAAATTAACGATAAGTATTAATTTAATTAAAGAAACAACATAAAAGGATTATAAAGGCCCTTAAATATAAGTATTTTTATTTTTTAATTACTGTAAAACATTCAAATACTACATAATATACAAAAGCAGAAATTTTGTAATTTTATATACTTCAGATCTGTGTGATAGATTTTCGTAGATGATTATACATTTTAAAGTTAAATATATTTCCTCTCTATAAAAAGGTGCTAGACGTTATCTCAAAATCTTTAAAATAATTTTAAAAAGCACTGCAAAAACTCTTTATTCAACAGACGAATCTTCTTCAGTGTGAACATTTATAATGACTTTTTCTACGTTTTCTTTATCTTGTTAGACTTCTTATACGTGGTGTCCAAAAACTAACCATCAAAACAACAAAATTTAACACTTTAAAAAAAAAGTATTATCTTAAAAGTGTATTATCTTAGAGAATTGCTTGTAAATTAAAACCATTCTCTACATGATTGCCATTTCTTTCTAAACACATACAGAGGCATCTCTTCCACTCAAGATATACTCTTATTAACACGTAATTCCTGAACATTTTCAGCAGATCGGTATAGCCCATTGTAATCACTGCATGCTGTAATGATTGAATCAATACTTTCAGTTTGTATAATTGGAATTATGGAGGGAATGTTTTGTAAACAATGTTACAATTCTTTTAAAATGCTAAATTTCTCTATGTTTGGAGACTTTTGGGACGCCCTGTATTTTTTTTCATTTATGAGAGATTGTAAAATTATAAATTATTAATACAAAATGTATTGATTTAAATACACAAATTTATAACCGTATATGCAACATAGTAATTATTAATAATTAGCGGCCACTAGATAACAGGTTGCCTGTAAAACACAGGGGACCGCTCTTGCTTTCATTCTTATTGGATGTCACACTCTGTAGTGGTTAAACGCTTAGCAGATATTAGATTCAAAACTTCATCATTGTGTTCAGCATTAAAAAGTAGTTGACCACGTCCAAAAAAATCAGACCTCTAGGACCACTCCCTG
>JAFIDM010009586.1:0-18927 GCA_023159025.1 Thereuonema tuberculata
CGAGGTCTCGGTGCTGAGGCCAATAGGAATATTGTTAATTTTTGCTTTGCAGGCTCCACTGCGATTCCGTCGAGTATTCCTATTGTCCTCTGTTCCGAGACCTCACTGTTTACAGGTGACTACTCGTAGCTGATGGTCGCAAATGAGCGTGAAACAGCTGTTCTAGGATGTCACTTGGTAAACACTTGATCTCACCCATTGCTGTTTCCTATTTGCCGTCTGGGAAAATCAAGAGATCTTGAGATTTTTAGTGATACTTATCTAATTCTTGTAAATTATCTGTACAATCTATGAATTTAAATTTATTGTAATATTTTCCTTGTTTTTCTTATGCATTAAAAGTATGCCGTGAAGTTGATTGTGGAGAACCAGAGATGTAGTGTTGATCTTACCCATTGTGAATGTAAGGAAGGTTTTATTCCTGATTCGAGCAATAGATGCATCAAAGGTAAGTTTTTATATGTACTTTGCAATTCGAATTCAAATTTCTATTTTAGAAGGTATTTTGTTGAATTTTTGTCACAGTTACATTGAAAATAAGAATATTAATTTAGCTGTACTTTTATTGAAAGTTATTAAATTTTAACATGCAGGAGGTTATAAGGCTCATTGACTTACTGTTCCATATACAGTTCTTTTCATTTAACAATCGGGTGTATTTGCAAACATCAGGGGCCTTTATGGGACTACCATCATAGGCAGTGCTCGCAGAATGCGTTATGGCTTTTGTGGAATACTAAGCCTTTTCTATAGAAAAAGTCTTCCATAACGTCCATTACATCTGTCGATATGTAGATGACTCCTTTCTTATTATTAACGAGCACTACAGAGGGGACGTAATTAAAGATTTTAATAGCAACATCCAAAAATACAGTACACTATGGAAGATGAGATCGAGGGACGAATTCCTTTTTTGGATGTATTGATTAAGAAACATGAAAGAGAATATGAAACTACTGTGTTTCGAAAAAGTACCGATGCCCTGATTACAATTAATTTCAATAGTTCGGTCCCATAGTTTTGCAAAAGGAATTCCATATATATGGCCATTGACAGAGCTATTAGTGTTTGCTCTAATCCTATGCTCTTGGAACAGGAAATCAATATGATTAAGGATATTTTTCTAAAAAATGGCTTTCCTTACACGATTTTGAACAGATGTATTGAAAGTTTTTAAAATCCAGACGTTTCAAGAAAGAACAGCATACGGACTCTTACGATAAACTACACCACACTGTTACCAAAAAAGACAAGATTAGCAAGGTAACCAAATACGTTTCCATTACATATGATGAAAAATTGTTAAAAAAGTTAGAACCAACACTGAAACAAGTAGGAATAGGACAGGCGTGTAAGCCTAAGAACACTATCGGGGCCATACTTAATCGGAAAAAGTGTACAGTAAAACCCTGCTAATCGGGCATCCGATAATCCGCCACATTCAATAATCCGGCATCGGTCTAAGGGTTTTTTTTTACACTGAATAAGCCTTCCGGGCGCGTTCGGCAGAGTTCGCGGGCAAGCGGCTGAGGTCGGGCGCACTCGGCAGTGATGACAAATCTTCGTCCGCCATTTTGTTCGTCTAGTGCTCACTTGTCAGTGCTACGGTACAGTGTCGTTTTGCCGTGAACGTTCAGTGTTGTGAGTTTGAGCTGAGTTTCTGTGCAGTGTTTTCTAAACGAAGCACCTCTAAAGACTTTATTTTAGCGGTATTTCCGCTATCCTCGCAATAACTGCTATTTTTAGACGGCGCTCAATAATCCGGCATTTTCGGTAATCCGGCACTGCCGAAGTCCCGAACGTGCCGGATTAGCGAGTGTCTACTGTACAGAGAAATATGATCACAATTTAAAAAAATGTCGGACCATTTATGGAATTCGCTGTCAGGAAAACAATTCATATAATAGCAGTTGTCTATATATGGGTCAATCTAACAGAAAGTTAGAAACCCGTGTTAATGAGCATGATGAAGCTGTAAAAAAGGGAAACATGTCGTATAAAACGGCGGTCCATTGCCTTACATACAAGCAGGTATTGGATATTAGTAAACCAATTGCTTATGGCAACCGAACAGATAAATAAATATGCGAATTTTTCGAATCGGGCATGATCAAAATCCTCTATAGTTATAATAAGGATTTGTCTACAAAAAATGTCTTGGAGTACGGCCTCTAACTTAAAATATTAAATGATAAATAAAAAAAAAAAAAAAAAAAACGCTCCTTTGAAATTATTAGCAGACAGCATCTTCCTGTTGAATGATTACATCCTTCAACACCAGGGGGAACAATGTTTTTTAGTGACCTCACTGTGTATTTTCATTTGCTGACGAACCCTGCTTTGAGGAGGATTGTTTTTTAAGGTAGGGAGGGGGAGTAACTTGAAAAAGAAATCTGAAAGATCGAGATTTCGAAACATTGTTTTATTCTTGGGTTTTTAATACTTTAATTTTTAATTTTTAATTGTAAATAAGTGTCTTAATGGTTGGCCGTTTCTACTAATAAATGCAATAATTGCTTAATACAGGATGATCGAAAAAACCCGTATCATCTACTTTTCTTGTAAACCACAGGGTAGTGGTTGTTTGCAAAAACATTTTCTGTATCAAATAGTACCCAAAGAATAGATTAGTGGCATTGTAAATATAAAATAGAAACAAGAAGTCGCTTTGAAATTAAAATTAGGTCAAATTAAAACATAGGTCAGGTGGGGCATCGTTAGAGATATCTTTTCAAAAAATACAACTTTTACCAAAACTTTTTTTCTCTAACGTTCCTTGTTTAATCACAATTCAGGAAGAAATAAAATGATAGCGCTTCTCATCATCGTAACAATTGCATCTATTGACAACAATGAAATTGACAATTGAAGACTGTCAAACAGTGGCAGCCAGCAGTTGCCTATCGGCACGTGGTCCAGTTCAGGACCCATAGTGTTTTCTTTCCATATTTACTCTGTATTGCACGTTTTGAACACTGATTTGACCATTGTCAATTATAACTGTTCCGATAAGTATCATGATAACAAGCGCCATCATTTTAAATGTTACATAATTGTGATTAAACAAGGAACGTTAGAGAAAAGAAGTTTTAGCACAAGTTGTTCTTTGCAAAAGACCTATTCAACGATATCCCACATGACCTATGTTCTACTTCCGGTTTCTACTTGGACATCCACAATGTCATCATTCAATTTATTGGGTACTATTTGGCAACGAAAATTTTGTTAACAGAAAATTTTGGTAATTTGGTAACATGCTACAACTTATATCCTGTGGTTTCGAGAAAAAAGAGTGATATGGGAGCTTTCGATCACCCTGTACATTTGAAATAAATAACAGCAGTTTTAAGTTCGCTGAAGTCCATAAGTTTTATTATAGCAGACCTACAGTATTTTTTTAATTTATGAATAAATGTGTTGCATCGAAATTAGAAGCTTAATTTTGAGTAAATTATTAAACAGTGATGTATTGAACCTTAAAAAAAAATTTCATAAAGAGAAAGACAGTTTGTATGTCTGTTCAAACTCTTTGACAAAAAAAAACTCAAGTGCCATGATTTCCTGGGAATTCATGTGCCAGCATTTCGCCGGCCTCAATGAATTTTCGTAACTCCGCGTTTAATTATTAATAAACATCAATGACCAAATGTTTACTAAGTGACATCCTAGAACAAGTGTTTCACGCTCAACAGTTAAGAGTATTCACCAGTAAACAGCGAGGTTTCGGTACAGAAGGTAATTGGAATACTCGTCGGAATCGCAATACAGGATGCAAAGGAAAAATTAACAATATTCTTGTTGGTGTCAGTAGCGAGACCTCGCTATTTACTGGTGACTAATCATAGCTGATGATCGCATATGAGCGTGAAACAGCTGTTCTAGGATGCCACTTGATAAACACTTGGTCTCACCCATTAATATTTCCTGTTTCCAGTATGAAAAAATCAGAGATCATGCACTTTTTAGTAATACTTATCTAATTCTTATTATACAATCCATAAATATTTGTTGAAATTTAATGAATATTTCCCTTTTTTTTACGTATTAAAAGAATGTCGTGAAGTTGATTGTGGAGGAAAGCAGAGATGTAGTGTTGATCTAACCCATTGTGAATGTAAGGAAGGTTTTATTTCTGATTCGAGCAATAGATGCATCAAAGGTAAGTTTTCATATATACTTGCGAGCGAATTCAAATTTCTATTTTAGAAGGTATTTTGATAAATTTTTGTCGTAGTTACATTGAAAATAAGAATATCATTTTTACCTGTAGCTTTATTGAATTTTTTTTTCAAGAATAAATACAACAATTGCTTAATACGCGGTGATCGAAAGTACCCGTATCACCTACGGACATATCACCTTCCCGATAAAACTCTTTGATAAAAAAATATATCAAAAAAGATTCAAATATTATTAAATCAAATAATGAAATTACAAATAAAAATTCATATCAGCACTTTATAACAGTAAAATTAATAATGCATAATATCGTATAGTATTTTCCCAAAAATGGAAGGCTTATTAAAGCTATTCCTGAAAGATGATTGCAAGGGCAATGAGCTTCTGGCTCATCGGGTGCATTCCGCTTCTGTTGACACAGTTCTCCTTTCATTACAGCACAGGACGGCAGGTTCTTCCCATTTGCTGAAGATTATGACCACTTCTTTTATGAGCTACTCAACAAACAATCATTGATGATTTACACAAAGAATTAACGTTTCTTAAATTAAAAGAAAAGAGTGGGAAAAAGACAGAAACAAAAAATATCTGAGCATTCATCGGTGAGAGTTTGGGACGGCCCGTTTCGTCCTTTTCAGTGACTCATCAGCCAAACCCACTAACCAGATGGAAGCGGATCTGGATACCCGTTTCACTTTTGCACTATCTGAGCATTTCATTTGATGAGTGGGTTTGGCTGATGAGTCCCTAGAAAGGACGAAAACGGGCCGTCACAAACTCTCACCGATGAATGCTCAGATATTTTTTATTTCTGTGTCTTTTTCCCCACTCTTTTCTAATCATTCATGATATATTCAATATTTTTCATTTAGATAAAAGTCAAGACAATCAAGAGAAATGTGATATGGCATGTGAAGACGGTTATCAGATGAAAGCGAATCGCGTATTTAAGGTAGTCCTTGATACAGTATGAAATTTACATTTTTGTATGATTCAATGTAAATTGATAGTTTTACAGTTTTAAGTAAGAAAATAATGATAAAAGCTTAACGTAGTAATTACTAACTAATTAGAAGTCGTTATATGTATTAGGTTGACCAAAAACTTCGTTCGGTTTGTTGTTTTTTTTTTTTTTCGTACCAGTATGTTGGTTCTAGTAGCGCTTAGTTGTCTTTAACGTCATTTGACACCATTTTGTTAGATTGTGTTGTGACAGCTGTCTAAATGAAAGCTGATATGATATTCTGTAAAAATAATAGTGGAAAAATTATTTTTTGATAAGTATTTATTGATTTGAGCTTTTAATGTGATTATAAAAATAATTAATAAAAACTAAAAGAAGAGAATTATATGTTGAAGAAAAAGGACGAATCGATTAACTGTAAACCGTTTTTTAATGAAGTACTAAATTACGACGGTAGAGGGAATATGAAATGATGACGTCACGATTTGTGCTTTTGTTGTTGAACGAAACAACAGGAAGGTTATGGCGTTCGGAATCCAAGGAGTGATGGCGGCTCAAGACTGTTACGAGGAAGGGCGAAATAAGTAAAGACTCTGACAATAAAGGATGAGCATAATGAGCTTCAAATGGAAGGTCCATAAGGAAATATTAAAGAGAAAGAAACTATAAGTTACATCTTTTATATTTGATTTTGGAGCGGGATTCAACAGATGAAGAAAGATTCCAGTATTAAGATAGGACGATATGATTCGAATGAAGAATAAAGTTTTAAAGGGCATCAACTTTGAGTAAATTAATTCAGATGATATTAAAATAGATACAGTAAAAGAACATTAATCAAAGACAGAAATTTGAATCTACATTAAATGAAAGATGAATTATTATATGTTCAAGAAATTTGTCCCTTAGGGTTAACAAGTGGCAAGATGCCAAATTGAGTTTACTTATATATAATAAGTGTGAATTGCTGAATTAAATATTCAAGGTCTATTTATTAGTGAATATTAATGACAATTTTATAAATAATTAACTGTAGCAAGATATAAGAAGCAATATTGATTTTTGTCAACTCAAGTTATAGAATTTCCAAATGAAAGAAATGGGAGGTAGACTTTAAAGAACAGATAATATTGTGTTTTGATTTTTAAGAAGATCAGTGATAATAATTCTATTTTAAAGTGTGATATAATGAATACACTTAAACACATTTTGATAATTATAGTATAAGGTGAGAAGCCATTATGGAATCTATGTGTGTAACAGACCTGAGACTATGAATAGTTAAGAAAGTGAACTTTTCGTTTCAAATTGAAATGAACTGTTTTATTCAAAGAATCTTAATTCTTATACTCTGTTAACCATTCTTAGTAAAGTTATTTATTCTGCTATGTTAATAAATATTTATATACTGTATTCCAAGGTTTAAATGGATTTTATTATTTAACCACCATGCAGTATTTAAATTATGTAAAATTACAAAACTTTTTTTAACTACAGTGGTTATGGTTATGCTCTTACACGTTCCACTGCGCAAAATAAGTGCAGTGGTTAATGAGACCAGAAATGAGAGTTGTTGATATAAGAAATATAGACTGAATTAAGATTATTATATCTCAGACAAAGTACATTAAAAGTTTTTTTTTGACCTTACGAAATAATCTGTGTAATCAAAATGGCAAGCCAATATAATGGAAGATATATCGATACCATATTTAATGGACATAAATATGCAACATGGCGTATCGGTATGAAGAACGCGCTCATGCGTGATGGGCTGTGGAGAGCAGCCAACATGACAAAGTCTGATATTGAGAATATTGAAGACAAGTCAGAGAGACGCAAACTTAAAGATAGAGCTGAGAAAGCCTATGGGATCATAGTATCGCTTCTAGATGACCACACCAAACTATTAATAAAGGAAGAGAATGATCCGAATGCACTAATTAAGGAATTAGATACAAAATATAATAAAATAGATGGCCTGAAGATTACACGTTTGAAAAGAAAACTGTATATAATGTCAGAGTTCTATGACTGTGAAACCTTAGAGGAGGATATTATGAAATTGAAAGTGTCAATGAAAGAACTTAATCAAATAGGAGGTAATATCCCGGATGATGAACTTTGCTGGATGGTACTATCAGGGTTGCTAGCCGAATTAAATTCAACTGCACAATCTTTATTGCTTACTGAAGGGACTCCTGAGTTCAAATTTGTTTTAATCATCGACAAAATATTTCATGAACTTGATAGAAGGAAGCGTAAACATCAATCTAGAAAGAATAATTTGGAAATAGATATTTATCCGACAAGTGTCTCACAAGCTCCTCAACAGAAGGAACATAAACAGAAATGTTACAGATGTAACAAGCCGGGGAATATTGCTCGTAATTGCAGATTTAAAGAGAGGAACCTTTCTAAGGAAAGAAAAAGTAGAAATGTAAATGATGATTCCTATAGAAGACAAGATAGGAGAAAATCCACAAATAGTAACTATAGTAAATACAGTGGAGTGTCATACATGAATGATAATAAATGCTTACTAGCAAATAGAGGAAATGACACGTGGCTTTTTGATAGTGGAACTACTGACCACATCTGCTGCAAGAGAGAACTATTTAGTGAATATAATAAACTTTCCACCCCTGTTGATATACATAGAGCCTCCACTAAACCAATACAAGCAATTGGAACGGGTAAAGTCGTACTAATCTGCAAAGTTTCAAGGTATAAAACTAATGAACTAACTTTACACAATGTTTACTATGTACCTGATATGGGTTTAAATTTGATTTCATCGACTCAGTTAGCCCAGAAAGTTATGCAATGTTATGCAATGTGATAGCTATACTGTTTCAGATTCAAAAGGATCATGGGTCATAAAAGGGACTCTTTGTGGTAGTTTATTTCATGCAAGTGTAAGGGTTAGAAATACACATCAAAACTCATTTGTAATGACAAAAGCGAATAGAACAACCTTGTGGCATGAACGACTTGGGCATCTATCGTACAAGAAACTAAAACTAATTATGGATAGGAAATTGCTTCGTGGGATTGATACTGCACCAATTGATTTGAAATCGACATGTGATTCCTGCAAATTGGGAAAACTAACAGATAAAAGTCATTACAAGCTGAACCGTGTAAGAACATCTGAAATTATGTCAATTTTCCATACGGATGTGTGTGGACCAATAAATGTTCCCAACAATTATCATGCTAAGTATATACTCACATTTAACGATGACTTTTCTCGAAGATCGTTTATGTACCTTCTAAAATCGAAAGATGAAGTGTCTCAAGTAATTAAAGCGTTTGTAAGATTCGTAGAAAATCAAATGAACAAGAGGGTGAAAAGTTTTCTTTCTGATCAAGGTAAAGAGTTCGTCAACAGTGACCTAGATACATTTTTGAAGAATAAAGGTATAAGACACCAGTTTTCTTCAATATACTCACCTCAAAGCAACGGAGTAGCAGAAAGATACAATCGTTCATTATTAGACTGCGCCAGAACTCTACTTATTTCATCCAAGTTACCAGTGAGCTATTGGATTTATGCCGTTGAAACGGCTAACTATCTACTGAATCGTCAACCACATCAAGCGATTGGTGAACAAATTCCGTTAAAGGTGTGGAATGGGAATAAATATAACCCCAGTGCAAAACACATTCGGAAGTTTGGAAGTGTTGTGTATATAAAGACTCCTAGAGTACACAGAGCCCATAAACTCCAGGAAAGAGCGTATAAAGGCATTTTGATTGGGTACTCACCTAAGGTGAAAGGGTACAAAATATGGGTACCGGAAAAACATAGGGTTGAAGAAACCAGCAATGTCTATATCAATGAAAGTTTAGAAGGAGCTGAGCTTTTAAAAATTAGAGAAACGAACACTGAAGAATATAATGGCCTGCAGCTTGAACATAAGAGAGGGACATATGAAACTACGTTCAGGTAAAGTGCTAAAACCGAAGCAAGTAATGGTAAATGCTTACCATGTTCAGGTAAAAGAACCGACTAATTATGAAGAAGCCATCACATGCGAAGATAGTGTACATTGGGAAAAAGCAATAGAAGAGGAATTGCAAAATATAAACTCTCATCATACTTGGAAGAAAACACGTATACCAAGCTATGCAACTCCACTATCCACGAAGTGGATTTTTAAAGTAAAATATCATCAGGATGGTAGTATAAACAGATATAAAGCAAGACTCGTGGTTAACAGGTTCACCCAGAGGAAACATCTGGATCATGAAAACACTTATGCTCCCACTCCCAACATGACAAGTATCAGATTATTGTTAGCCATCGCCACTGATCATGGTTGGTACGTAGAACAATGCGACGTGACCGCCGCATATTTATATGGAAAATTAAACGAGGAGATCTATTTATTAATTCCCAAAGGCGTGTCATGTGATAGATCAAAATACGATGGAGTGATACTAGATAAGGCACTGTATGGCTTGAAACAAGCGGGTCGACAGTGGTAACTGGAGCTAACAAGCAAACTTAGACAGATTGGTTTCCACAACATTGAATCGGACCCTTGTGTATATGTCAAGAATGACGGAATAGCCAAAATAGTAATTATTGTATACATTGATGACTTTCTCGTGTTGAGCCCGAGCAAAGAAGCCATTGAAATTACTTTACAAGAACTTGAAACAAAATATAAAATTAAAAGATTAGGACAAATAAAAGAATTCTTAGGTATAAACATTGTATATGATCAACAAAACAACACAATGGAGATATCACGAGAGAGACACATAAAGGAATTATTAGAAGGTGTTAAAATGGAAAAATGCAAAGGCATTAGTACTCCATCGGATGTCAATGTGAAAATAGTAATAGACGACAACAAGACCTTAAAGCCTAAGGAACACACTCAATACAGAAGCTTAGTAGGAAGTTTAAATTATTTATGCAATTCCAGCCGTCCAGATATAAATTACGCAGTAAATATACTAGCACGGAAAAATGGAAGTCCGACTGAAAAAGATTTTACACAATTGAAGAGAGTGTTAAGATATCTGCAAGAGACAAAGTCGTTAACGCTAATGTATAGTAGATCAAATAAGCAATTGTTATGTTTCAGAGATGCAACCTGGGCAGACGACAAGGAAGATAGGAAGTCAACTACTGGTTGTGTCATGATGCTGAGCAATGGACCCGTGCATTGGGTGACACGGAAACAACGCATCGTAGCGATTTCTAGTCAGGAGTCAGAATATATATCTCTGGCTACATGTGTGTCTGAATTCAGATCCGTGAAGAATGTGTTGCAAGAAATACAAGAAGATAATTACATCATAACTCCAAGTACCATATTCTGCGATAATCAAGCAGCAATTCAATTGGTGACAAATTACATTAACCAAAGTAAATCCCGTCATATTGATATAAAATATCATTTAATAAGAGAAGCGGTTGAAAGGAAGGAATTAATTATTGATTACGTGGAGACAAGCAAGAATGCAGCAGACGGATTTACGAAGATTTTGGGATCTCAAAAGATGAGCACTTTTATAAAGTTATTAGGAATGATTCCTACGGAAAGATTGTTCGATAAATCACATTAAAAGCAGGGGGAGTATTGTAGAAATAATAGTGGAAAAATTATTATTTGATAAGTATTTATTGATTTGAGCTTTTAATGTGATTATAAAAATAATTAATGAAAACTAAAAGAAGAGAAATATATGTTGAAGAAAAAGGACGAATTGATTAACTGTAAACCGTTTTTTAATGAAGTACTAAACTACGACGGTAGAGGGAATATGAAATGATGACGTCACGATTTGTGCTTTTGTTGTTGAACGAAACAACAGGAAGGCTATGGCGTTCGGAATCCAAGGAGTGATGGCGGCTCAAGACTGTTACGAGGAAGGGCGAAATAAGTAAAGACTCTGACAATAAAGGATGAGAATTACGAGCTTCAAATGGAAGGTTCAAAAGGAAATATTAAAGAGAAAGAAACTATAAGTTATATCTTTTATAATTGATTTTGGAGCGGGATTCAACAGAGGAAGAAAGATTCCAGTACTAAGATAGGACGATATGATTCGAATGAAGAATAAAGTTTTAAAGGGCATCAACTTTGAGCAAATTCATTCAGATGATATTAAAATAGATACAGTAAAAGAACATTAATCAAAGACAGAAATTTGAATCTACATTAAATGAAAGATGAATTATTATGTATTCAAGAAATTTGTCCCATAGGGTTAACAAGTGGCAAGATGCCAAATTGAGTTTACTTATATATAATAAGTGTGAATTGCTGAATTAAATATTCAAGGTCTATTTATTAGTGAACAGTAATGACAATTTTATAAATAATTAACTGTAGCAAGATATAAGAAGCAATATTGATTTTTGTCAACTCAAGTTATAGAATTTCCAAATGAAAGAAATGGGAGGTAGACTTTAAAGAACAGATAATATTGTGTTTTGATTTTTAAGAAGATCAGTGATAATAATTCTATTTTAAAGTGTGATATAATGAATATACTTAAACACATTTTGATAATTATAGTATAAGGTGAGAAGCCATTATGGAATCTATGTGTGTAACAGACCTCGGATTTTGAATAGTTAAGAAAGTGAACTTTACGTTTCAAATTGAAATGAACTATTTTATTCAAAGAATCTTAACTCTTATACTCTGTTAACCATTCACTTAGTAAAGTTATTTATTCTGATATGTTAATGTTTTATATACTGTATTCCAAGGTTTAAATGGATTTTATTAGTTAACCACCATGCAGTATTTAAATTATGTAAACTTACAATTTTTTTTTTTAACTACATATTCACTTAAAAGAAACACTGATCAAAATTGGTGAATTTTGTATCGCCAATTTAATATTGCATTTGGAAGACTATAAGCACGCAATACCGCTTTTTTCTTTGATGACCAGACAAAAAAAACTGTTACAGCTTGAACAGTTCTGATTCATCCGCCCTATTCACCAGACATTGCACTTTTGGATTTCCATTGATTTCGGTCTTTACAAAATTCTCTTAATGGAAGAAATAAAATTCCCTGGAAGAACCAAATGCACCTGGAACATCTTTTTTCCGAAAAAGATAAAAAAGTTTTGGGAAGATGGAATTACGAAGTTGCATGAAAGATGGCAGAAGGTTGAGGAACAAACCATTGAAGACGTTGTTCAAGGGAATTATTGGTGAAAATAAAAAATGTGACTTTTATTTTCACTTCAAAACCGAACTTTTTGATCAACCCAATAGCTTTATTCTTCTTCGCTTTCTTCTTTTGATGAATTTTGGACAGTTGACAATGGCCATTGTAGAAATGACCGAAAAGCTTCCTATACACAAGTTTTTATTGTACAGATGTTTTTATTGTACATATGTTTTAATTTTATAAAATTGTGCTTTTGAAGAGTTTTATTTGGTATTTGTAGATAAAATTTGACCACGTTAAAAATATTCTAAAATATATAAAAGTGGTAAGAGTCATTCCCATGCAAAACTCAGCTGTTGTCTGCTGGCGCCATCCGATGGTGGCATATTGTACCTGCACTAACAAGTACTTAATCTAGTTGTGTGAATAGTATATTTGCAGTAGGAGGCCGTCATTCACGACGTTGAAATGACAATTTCACGACATTGAAATATGTGTGTTTTTGGTCCTATTATATCGATTTTTTTGTTTCTTCGGGTTACCAAAGTTCCTCTCTTGGACCTCCAATAGGTGATCAAATGTATCTCGTGGTAAGACGTGCAGTTTTGCATGAGAATGATTATACCACTGTTTTTTGGCTGAGCGATTTATATTCTAAAAAAATTTTCATTGCGGTTATCAGCGTTCGAGGTCACGCACTTCCCTTGTAAGTAAATAATTGTTATTAGAACGTAATTAATGATAATAACAATGTCTTAGCTATTTCTAAAGTACAAAAGAAACGATGTTTGAAGGTTCGTTGTTATTTCTTTCTCGTATGCACCGGACAACGTCGGGTTTCTTCGCTAGTTGATAATATAAAATAAAGAATAGATAAATTATTTAAACAGAATTTAATTCTCTACATACGATTATTATAAAGTGTTTTGACTTTTCTTTAGATTATAGATAAACAAAGCCAAACTGAAATGGAATTTCAAGAAACCATATGTGAGAAGACGGATGCTTCAAGAGCTACGAAACAAAAAATTACCATTACTTTCTAATTCATTAAAAAAAAAATAAAACCCCTATTCAATGGGACAATTGTAAAATAAACAAGCTATGCTTAAAATTTTTTTAAAATTAAGATTTTAGGAGAGAAAAATGTTTACACGTAGATTTTAAAACATTTAATCTAAATCAAACTAAATAAATATTAAAAAATGCTGTAATGTAATTTACTTATTATTAATATAAAAAAAAACTGTTTCAGGCAATGAATCAACATTTGACAATGTTCATTATTATTAATTTTACAGTTAAGTAAAACAAATCGAACAAAAAGTATGGTTATGTTATTAGAAAATTTTATCTAGGCCTATAAGAAAGTAAATTCTTTCTATAAATTTACTTTAATTTATAACAACAATATTTATAAGGTCTTCTAAAATACATATCATTCTTTTTTTCAAATTTTCTAAATTTGTTTTTTATGGAATCAAAGCAATTACTTCAGCACTGTATTAAAAATAAATTATAATTATGAAAGAAAAGAAATATTACCGTGTATGCTCCAATAGAGGCCCCCGGCGTTTATTTACAAAACTAGCCTCGGCTCCCGGCGCTTAATAGAGACCGGCTGCTATTAAAGGTCGGCCATTATTAACAAAACCTTCAGAACGCAATATTTTTACACATAAATAGGCCGCTAAAATTACAAACAGCTACTTTATTTGAATTTCATATGCTATATAAAACTGTTAAAGATAAATGGCAATGTCTTTCTGTACCTTTCGCTGCTATTCGTCGTAGGAATCCGCAATGACGGGTGGCCGCCTCACCGGAAGTTTCTTTCGCGTATTCCACCGCGCGAATCTTAAAGGCAATGTCAAATGACCGTTATGGCGGCATTTTGTAAGGCAATATACCGTAAGTTATTATGTACGACTATAAAGATACGGACGCTCACACTAGTACCGGTAGGCAAATATCAAAGACCCGGCTACTATTTGGCCGTGTCCCCTCTGCAGCCCGGCGCTTATTAGGCGACAATAAGAGGCACGGCGTTTATTGGAGCATATACGGTAATTATATGAAATATATTTATAGTTAATGATATTGAATAACTTGTTTCTAATATTCTATCTGCTGTTAAGTTAAAGTTCATTTGACCACCTTTGATTTTCATGAACAGAGTTCATCTTTTTCCTATGTTTTTGAGGTTGCTTCCAGAAAAAGCTACAGTTATTAACCAAATTCGTAACAGAATTCTGGTCTGAAAATTTCAATCGGCTAGCGTTTGAAATCTCGAACACATATTGCTGTTGATCGAGATTTAACGAGACATATCGAAACTGAAAACTAACAAATACAAAATGATGAAAAAATGAAATATTTAATTGCTTTAGTTAATTAAAAAATCCTCTCGCCTATTCGATGAATTGAATATATGATTTTTATACAAATCAATATTTATTTTCGTAAAGAAAACGTAAGTTTGGCGTTAATTGTCAAGTGCTAAAAGACCAAACCTCTATCGCTTCCGTTAATGCGCCATGTTGGGATCTCGTCAACAACGAGACCTTGACGTGATTTTCAGATGGATGGATGTATTGCTGGGTCGTGTAATACACTGAAAATATCTTGATGGGAAACTGGTTAAACATGCAAAGACTAGCAAATTCCTAGTGAAGATTCTGCACAAAACCACCCAATTTTCACCCGTGCAATGCCCGCCTACTAATCTTTACTTAAATTACAGTTTTCTAATTTTAAAATATAATTATTAATTCTGTGCATTCAAAAAAATTGAGGTTTTTTTTTTTTTTTTTTTTTAAGAAATTTTTGCAACAATATCAAAAATTTCTTGATAAATAAATGTAATTATATTAATATTTAATAAATATAATAGAAAAATAAGTGAAAACAAAATCTTAATCTATTTTATAATAAATACAGGTAGTCTCAAATTACTTGAGGAAAATAAATACTAGAGATATAAAAACTTGAGAAATTTAATGTCCAGAAAATAAATAAAAAAACTTGAAAATGAAAGACTAAACAAAGGCTTGTCCTTCATGCGTTATGAGCTTATCATCGATGGTAAATCTGTCTGATAAGTCGTAAAGAGGACGAAACAGCTGTCCCAGATTCAAGGTGATGAAGGACAGTGTTATGTGCAGTCTTTTATTTTCCAGTTTTTAAATAAAAAGGAATTTAAGTTGAGAGAAATTAGAAAAGAAATTTCTTGGCTAATTTCTTGGCCACGTACACCGCAGTTAAGTAATTTGTGTACCATTGAGGAAGGCCAATGAGTGCTGATATACACGCTTACTAAAAAGCTGTCCCGTTTCCCCTACGTATCTACAGGGGGCATTCAAACATTGGAGGGCGTAAACGACACCCTTAGGATTCACGGGACGGTGATCCTCCACATTTTTCTGATAAAACTGGCAATAGTAACCCTAATGGAGGAGATTAGCATAATGCCATATATGTATACATATCATGCAGAGCTCAGCTATGTATGCTGACACAGCCAATCCCATAAACAATCCAATATTTTCCTTATAAAATATCCCATTAAAGCCAAAAATCTGCAAACAGACAAATCTTTTACTAAAGGTAGCTGTCAATACAACCCGAATTCACGAAGTGGGCCTACAGTAATGCTTAACCCTCAGATGTAGAAATGCTTTAACGATTAAATCAAAGGATAATGACGTGAAGCGAACCTTCAAAAACAGCCTTTCTCTGTCTTGGTTGGGGGGGCACCTTTGCAAGATGTCTTAAGGTTCGCAAAGCCCCTTTCCCGATAGTGGTTTCACCTACTTTGCATCTTTGGTCGCTGCTGGGTGTTTGTGACTTCAAGCTTGGTTCAGGGTTTCCATATAATCTCCTTTCAACTCATGTCATTGAGCTGGTTCAGGCCGAAACGTAGTTTATTTTAGTTTCATGTTTTTAAAAAATATGTTGTATGTTGGCCTTTTAATATTTTTTTTTGAATTTTTTTTAGTTTTTATAAAAAAAATAATAAACAGGTATTAAATGGGAGATAAACAAAAAAATATGTGGGTTTTTTTTCCCTCATTATAAACGATAAATTATGTTAACGAAACAATTAATAAATCTCACAAAATAAAAAAAATGCTTCATTTCCTACTCGACGTCTTTCAATTTTGTACCAAAACCGTAGTTTATTATGAATAATCTTATCTTCAATATATGTAGGATAAGATAAAAAAATAAAAACTTACTGCAAGATTCGAACCATCAATCCTGCACTTACTGCACTCGAGTGCTACGCGGTGCACCGCTTGCTCGCTTATCACTTCGTGAACGTTCAGTCGATATCAGCCGCTTCAAAAAATATCGGAAATTAGAACATCTCTAGGGCTGTACGCACTACTCCGTCTTCCGTTATGTTTCCGTAACATAATTGCTTAAGTGATATAGTTATGTATTCAGGGTCACAAGAATGGGGAAGAATTACCTGAATTTTTAAGATGGTAAATTTTTGAATATAGATTAATAGAAATATATAGTCAAAAATGATCTTTATTTCACGTAATTGGTCCCATTCTTATGACCCCGAAGTCATAACATATGTCACTTAAGCAATTGCGTTACGGAAACATAACAGAAGACGGAGTAGTGCGTATAGCCCTTTAAAGTTGGGATGCCGCCCCCCCCCCCTTCAAAAATCAATATGAACTAACCCTCGTGGTTTCCGTCTAACATTGTTGATAACCACGAACTACAGCAACCAATGAGTAGACAATGATTTTAATAGTAAACTTTACATATCTAATTTTTTATATCTTATATTTGTATTAAAGTTAGTCTACTTCATAACAAAAATTTAGTAATTCCAGGTTGTTCCATCGATTTTGTTTTCTTGTGTGTGTTTTCGTTTTACTGATCTGTAAAAAAAACAAACCTTTTTAGAAACCACTATCTTTTAACTAACCACACAGTTTAGATAATCTTATCATTTCTGCAGTTTAAAAATCTCGAACACAGATCTCCAAACATTTTAAAGTTTAATTTTTCATTATATTCGTGCTGTGATTATTATTTATAAATGGGACCTAGCACACTTAAAAAAAAACATATTTTAAAAAAACTTCACTACATGTTGCGAGATACAAGTTCGGACCTCTTCCTCAGGTGACAAATGGAACAAACTGGAAAAAAACCTCAGTTTTCTAAACTGTACTCATTTTCTGTCATGTGATCAGGGCAACTAATTATTATTTTCAGGGGCTTCAGGGCTAATGTAATTTTTGAATCGTAAAATTAAAAAAGAATATGTAAAAAAAAATTACGTAAAACAGGGGTGGTATACGGAATTAAATGTGAGCAGGGAGGGCGGGGAACAGGTGCCAGTACATAGGGGAGACTAAAAGAAAGATAGGGATCCGAATGACTGAACACGCCAAAGCTGTCAAACAATGTAATATGCAGTACAACACGGCTAAACACTACAAGGAGATTAAGCACAAATTGAATCTCGAACAACCAACACTATATGGAACTCAAAATGATCATTACCTTAGGACTTTTTAGGAGTCTCTGCTCATCAGGAACAAAAAATGTTACAACACACAGATTTCAACTTAATTCGCAGATTTCGCCTTGCAGTATCAACTTAAGTAGTTGTGATGTTAATATATATATTAGTGGTACCTTGATTTACAAGTTTCCCAACTAACGAGTTTTTTTTAAATATGAGCCGTCTCTTTTAGTTGCTTTATTTTGATTTTAGTTGCAAGCTAAAATTCGGGTTATGGGCCAGCTTCAGATAGTCCACAGCTAGTTGGCGCAGTAAACATCCAGCATCCTGTGTCTCACTCGTTCACTTTAAGCGGTTACCTGGCATTGGAAGCATCAGTGTTGTGCTCGCATTTGTGCTTGTAGTTATTTGCAAAATTTTGTTTTTCCAACCATGAGTCCGAAGAAAGTGAGTGCGAAGGACAGTGCTGAGAAGAAGCAGCGGATGATGTGCATTGAATTAAAGAAAGAAATTATCGAAAAACATGACCGAGGTGTATATTATATTAGTCGACTTGGCGAAGAAGTACGAGTGTAGCACTTCTTCGATCTGCATTATAGACTACTGAAGCAGAAGGAGTCGATAAAGGCTATAACACAAGCCAAGGGCGTTATTTCAAAACAGCGGACATCTATCCATGAAAATATGAAGAAGCTGCTCTTGGTGTGGTTGACGGAGATGCGGCTCACAGGAGATACTGTGACGGAGGCTGTAATCAGCGAGAAGGCAGGAGCTATTTACGCTGATTTGATGCAATAGACCACAGGCACTTCGACGGACGAGGCATCAGGCGAGAAGCCAATCGGGGCTGGTTAGAGAAATTTAAAAATAGGATCGACATTCACTCCGTTCTCAGGCATGGTGAGGCAGGAGAGCGGATATAAAGGCAGCTGACGATTACCTCTAACTTTTGCCGGAATTATAGCAGCCGAAGGATACATCCCCCAGCAAGTCTTCAACTGTGACGAGACAGGACAAACGATTCTTAAACAAGTGCGCATCCAAAATGGCTGCGATTTCGGTGAGTACCTTTCAACGCATGCGCAAAAACACTCCCCATTTTTGTTGACGAGTGCTGCCATCTTCATGTTGAG
>JAFIDM010009587.1:0-17302 GCA_023159025.1 Thereuonema tuberculata
AAAACCTAGCAGGACTGTAATTTTAAATTTAGAAATAAATAAATAAATAAAAAAAAAAAAAATATACTTTATTATCTTTAAATAAGTTATAAGATACTTTTTAAAATATTACTAAATGAAATGATTAGTGAAAATAATTAAAAAAACGATCCTAAATCTTTACTTAAATCCGCGTACTCAGTTTCGCTCGTCAGTCCCCTGTCGTTATTGAAATTCGAAAAATCGGAGTATTTAATAGCACTTCAAAGTCAAGATCAATCTGTTTTTAAACATTATCCCTGACATTAGCTACAGCAACTGCTTACTACAGGGCAGCCATTTTGGAATTAGTGAGAGCGGCATCGTTGTGGCGTGAACGCGTGTCGGAGCCAGTCAAAACGTCAGTCCACTGCCAAGTAAATTTACGATTATTTACAATAATTTTTTCTTCATTTATTTAGGCCTAAAAGAATTTTGTAAAAATTTGTTGTTAATGTGGCAAACAATAAAGCTGATATCCCTAATCGTTTGAAAGATATATTTATTTTTCACTGAGGTCATCAGTACTTTGTTGTCAGTCCTGTGCCTAGGTGGCGACAGGGGAGTGACGAATATTCCAGGGGACTGATGTTTTTGTCTCTCATGCCTCAAGAGGCTAGTATTTTAATAATACAATAAAGTAAATGTACAGCTGAATTCCTTTTTTGTGTTGCTACTTGATCGGTTATTGTTTCATTATAGATTTTAAAGGCTATGGCGCCTAGAAAAAAAAAATTAAGTAGAGAAGAAATTTTAAGGAAACAAAAAAAGAGAAGCTGAGAAGGCCGTTTATTTAAAATAAAAAGTGATCCAATAAAATTAGTAGAACAAAGAAAAAGAATGAATAAAATATATGAAAAAGAAAGTAAAAGGATAAAGAAAAAGTATAAATGAAGTTACCAAGACTGCGAAAAGTAATTAAAAGATTGTATAAAGACGAAAGTAATAGTCGTCTAATAGGAGATGATTTCACTAACCTAAAAGCATTTGTAGATGCTATTCGTGAAAGATGTCCTGCAATTCGAACTGTTGTTATTGAAGAAAGCGAGATTGAAAGAATGAATAATGTGATTAACGAAAATCAAACCAAATTGGTTGCTTTCAAAGGAACGCTTTTCATCAGATAACTGGCAATACTTATTTGTTCAAACTGACTTGTAATGAAGTCACTTAGCTGCTTCTGTAGCCCTGATGGATGTAAGCTGGAATTGTTCAATACAAGCAAGGTTAGGTTAGGTTTCCCACTGGGGCCCATTGGGACGCTGGAGGTAAGGCCCGGGACTGAGATGAGGTTGGGTGGTCAGCACAACTTTCGCCCAACACAAGCAAGACCTTTGTCTAAATGCTTCTGCAGTGTTTACGGGCTCTCAAGAAGATGCGTCAGTGATGTTTTAAAGAATAAAAAGCACGACTGTCCTAGTCAAATTTGTTGTGAAGAGAACTTAATACCAATAGCTGCAATATGTTCTGACACTGATGAAGAAGATGGTGACTGAAATACTGATATTTATATTTTTTTAAGTTTGTAATAGCGATGTAACTATTTAAATTAGATGAAAATGATATTGCAGATGTGTCTATTGATCAGGTGATAAAAAAACTGACAGTTCCTAACTTGCAGATAAAGATAGATTGAGTATAAACAAAATCTTTTTAGACCATATTAAATAACTTCTTTTAATAACACTTTAAAACTCCTTACATCACATAGGCGATATTTCGTAAGTCTAATCGACCTTACTTTTTCAAGCCTTTTTTTTAAAAAAACTTCCATTTTTGTCCTTCCCAAACACTAACATCACAAAAAAATAAAACAAAAACGAATCTCAAAACATGCTAACAAATAAAAAGCGTGAATCATACTACTAATAATGTTCACATAAATGTCCATTGTTCATTCTTCGAGTAATTTAAAATTGGACTTTCAATTAAAATTAAAAAGAAGTAGAAAGCTTTAAGTTTGGATTTATTTTTAAGAAAAGAAGACTGCTTAAAGAAAAGAAGACGGTTTTGGGATTGAATATTTTTAAGTAAGGAAGAAAGCTGTAGGATTGGTGATTTATAAGAAAAGAAAGAAGCCTTAGGATTGGACATTTTTAAGAAAGGAAGACATTTTTAGCACTTTTTTAAATATTTAAGAAGTTAATATTAAAGATTGGACATTTATTTAAAAGAAATTAAAGACAGAGATTTACTTTAAATTACTCGAACAATGGACGTTTATGTGAACATTATTAGTTGTATGATTCACGTTTTTTATTTGTTAGCACGTTTTGAGATTCTTTATTGTTTTTATTTTATTTTTTTGTGATGTTGGTGTTTGGGAAGGAGAGAAATGGTTCTCTCTTCCCAAGAAGTTTTTTAAAAAAGGCTTGAAAAAGTAAAACCGATTAGGCTTACGAAATATCGCCTATGTGATGTACGGAGTTTTAAAGTGTTATTAAAAGAAATGATAGAGTATTTTTTTAATTTAAGGATATTATTAATTTTTTTGAAAAGTAATTTGTAATTCAAATACAAATTTAAATAGAAAAACTGATTTATGTTACAATTTTATTAAATTAGTTAAGAAAATATCTTAAGAGACAAAGTGTCTAGATTTGGCTATGCAAAAATTTCATTATTATTTAGTATTAAGGAAATTTTCAAATTCTAGAAGCTATTTTTATATTACATAAATGACTAATTGTTTTAAGTCTATTATGTTACTTCCAGATTGTAGTAAGTTGAATTCCTAATTCACTTTTTTAATTCAGTATGGTTACAACACATAAGGCTGGGTTTTTTTTTTTTTTTTTTAAATATGTGAGAGACAAACTTATTTAATGTACCAAACTATGTGATTAGGATGTTTAAATGTATTTCAGGTTTAGAAAACAGTGCAATTCTCAAAAAAGCATTTCTATTTTCAACAAAACGTATTTTTTCGTCAGTCCCCTGATCTTCCTGTCAGTCCCATGGAGGCAGTTTTCAGAAAAACTGAAATAACTTCGAAAATACTGAATAAAGTGACTGTTGCTTTCTGGAACAGTACAATAATTATATTTCCCACCTAGTCTATGTTAAAACACATTGCTTAAAATGTTTTCCTTCAAAAATTTACCCAATTCTTATAGAACTGCCCAAATAATTTCCTAAATTTTTTGTTTTATGAAGTAGGTTTTAATATAAATCGTCAGCCTCTCAAAAATTACTATAACAAAAAGTTAAAGTAAGAAGAAAATGATTAATTTCTATGAATTTTCATCAAAAGTTTTAAAAATTTCAATTTCTGTATTGTTTATGAAATATGTTCTGAAGAGCAATTGCTTCTGAAATAGTTAAAGGCCATGAAAGAAATGAAACTTTATCACAAATGTCACAGTTGTTTGCCACACAAGATATATTCAACAACAAATAACTATATAGAATCTAACTTACCTTTAAGAGTTAAAGTTGTACAACTAAACCCAATGCACGATGATCAACGTTACTGTAGTTTCTCGTTCTCTACTGCGCAGAATCAAGGTTAATCAGTAAGGTTGTCTCCACAAGCGAACGAAGCTACACAGGCTGAAGGTGTGACGTCACTTTGGCAGACGGATGAATTCTCTGGTTTTCACTGGATGATTCACATAGGAAACTACTAATTCCAACTGGAATTAAAATTTTCGACTTTAAAATACTGTTTTATATTTTTTTCTCGACTGAAATATTGTTATTTATGCAATTTAATACAAATTATTTAAGAAACAATGACAAGAAATTATAATAAGTGAATTTTAAAATGACAACTGAACAAAAAATCAATTAGAAAAATTATTAAACAAAAATAAGTATGAAATAGCGAATAAAAATTTTTTGAAAAGGTTATAACAAAAATGTTGTGAACATGGATTTTTATTTTTGATCTCACAATTACCAAATTTTGAAACATTAGCATAAATTTTATTTCAAAATTCTGTAATTGTGAGATCAAAAATAAAAATCCATATTACGACAAATACTGTAATACCAAAATTTAAAAAATACAGTAAGTAACATAATAAATAATAATCTTAATATAGGAGAAATAAACTATGTCATACAAATTGCTGTTGAGAGATATTAATCACGTCTCATTGGGTAAACATTCAAAAATAATTTTAAAAAATAATATTGCATAAAATTAATATTTAAGTAAATTGCAATAGTAATTATTCTTTTGTAGAAACAGATTTTGAAGTATAAGATTTATAATTGTAAAAAGAGTAAAAGCAAAAAAAACTACATACAGTCGGACCTCTATTTAACGAACCTCTATTTTGCGAATTTCTCTATTTTGCGAACTTTTCTTTGGAACCAAGAACATTTTGCTAATTTCTTCGTAAAATAATCTCCAAATAGCGAAGTGCATTTTCTATTTAACGAACTTTTTCGTGGTATCGATTTTTTTTTCTCCTTGAAATGTTTTTATTATTAAAATTCCCTTAGAGGAAATGAAAGAAATGTGGATACAGCTGAGGGAAAAAGACGAAATTAACGATGATGTGCTGATTGATGATTATCTTTCACATGATTTTAAAGTTGAGACCTCGGAAACACTAACTGAATCGGATATTTTGGACACTGTGAAAAATAAAACAATACAGCTATGAATTGCGATGAAAATGAAGATGAGGAAAATGGAAATGATCACGATGCAGAAATAAAAAAAAACCCTTCATATGATGAAATGCTAAAATCACTTGAAACAATCTGATGCGGATTACAATTTGTAGAAAATACTGCAGGGTTTTTGGTGCATTGCAAAGATGCGAGATGTACTATGAGCAAAAACACTTTTTCAAAAAAAAAAAAAGAACTCAGACAAAATTAACAGACCTTATTAGTAAATTTTAAGTATGCATGTGGTAATGTACGCTTTATATCATTGAAATTAGTACTTTTTTATAATATTTATTGTTTATGTATTTTAAATCTGTTTATGTAGTTTAAAGTAATTTTAAAAGGTGAATCTCTATTTAACGAATTTTCCATACAACGAACGAACTTTTTGTGGGGATTTAGCGACTTCGTTAAATAGAGGTCCGACTGTATCTTCTATAAAATTGGTAAGAAAAGTTTTTAAAGAAACAATGAAAGAAATATTGAAAAGACTGGAGAATTATAATAAAGAGTAAAGATAATAGAGTTAATACAGCATAGAAGTAAATAAAGAAACAGAAATATAATTTAATTTGTTAGAGAATAACACAGGCCTGCGATGGAAAAAATACAAGGTAATTGATAGCTGAACTTAATGTATTTTTTGGTGCTGATATTAAAAAAAGTAATGAAAAATTTCTATCATGTCACGTTTTCTTGCAAAATTTAATTTACTTGGATTTTTATGAATTTTTTATGAACATTTACTATAAAAAAAATTTGAATTTCTTTTCTCCCTGACTGACAAATATTTTACCGTGGTGAAACCTACAGAATAACCCTCTGTGACAATCTCCCCGTCGCAATCTCTCTCTACCAATATCGTCGCGCGAATCCTTACCTCAGATCCTTATCTTTTGACTTTACTTTTGTTACATATGCAGCGAGTATAGTGCTATTAAAAATCGCATGAGGAGCATTAAAGATGTATGTAAGACAAATTTATCTTATTTTGGCATGAAACTCGGAGACCAGGCCAAATTGTTCGAGAGAATTCCTTTTTAAAAAGGATTTTAGCAAAAATATCGATACCGATTTGACAAAAAATCCTGATGTAAATGGAGAAAAATGGAGGTCATTTTCGAAATCAGCACATCAAATAACATAAAAATCAGCGACAACTTCTCTTGTATTTTTCAAAAACTTCAATTTCGCAGGCCTGTGTAATTAATACGTTCAACCAATGCAACGTTAAAGATTTTCTAAGAATAAAGTTAAAAATATAATGTACTTTAACAAAAGAAAATTTGAGAAAAATGTAAAATTAAAGACTGCTTTAAATACAATATCGCAATTCAAGAATTCAAGAATTAATTCAATTTATAACAAAATTCTTATTTCACGTGAGACGAAGAAAATACCTGACTAAATAAATCAGAACACATATACTATATTTCACTAAAGTTATTTAATAAAAAGATAAAAAAAAAAAAAAAAATCGTTTTTTAACGATACAAAACTGTCTAAGTTTTATCTTTTTATTAAATGGGTATCCTGAGTTATTTAGTCAATTAATTTAGATAAGAAAACGAAAGATACTATAATTATATTGTTTTAACTATAATATTGTTTTAATATATTTTAAATAACATTATTAAAATTACTTGCTGTTGAAAATTTTCTTTCTATTTTCAAGGAAATAAAAAAGTGCTGGTGTTCTGACTTACCTTGTGATTTTATCAGGTCTGTCACAGATGTGCCTTTCGCTGCAACTGCTGCTGGTGAATGAGATGACTAACTAGATGACTAAATGGGCAGATGACTAACGTCGAAAATTAAAACTGATTGGCTATCCACTGGATTTTCAAGAAGCCTTAAAGACCAATCACCAGCCAGAGATTTTTCTGCATTATTTTATTTACTTTAATATACGCTATTATTTTTATATTTAAGTAAATAAAATAAAACGATTTCTTTGGAATTTTAAATGGTTACCGTCAGTTATTCATTGACAGAGAAATTAAAATCTGAAATTCTTAGAATCTGATAAAATTAAAAACAGATGGATTCATAAATAAAGTGAATTTCATAAAATATTATCTCAAACAAAGAAAAAATACGTCAATAACTATGCTATGGTTTCGTTATGAGTGTGGGTGGCAGGGAAGCCGAGCACCTCCACCATTTATTGGTCTTTTGTGCTATCCCAATAACGACTGATGGAGAGAAAGACTTAGAAAGTACAGTGGGAAACGGTCTATAGTTCACTGTCTATAGTTTCAGTTTCAATGTGAAATTTCCACATTTATAGCTTTTTTTCTCAATAATATAAACTACAATTATAATTCTATTGAGAAGAAATAAAAAGCCTCCTCCATCAATAAACTTAAATTTTTCTTTTTTTTAATTATATATTTATAATAATTTTATAAAAGTAATTAAAAGCATGCAATTATAAATTAAAGTATAAAAAAAAAATTTTTAGCAGTCCCATGTTACAGTTAACAGTAGAGGGGCAAATGGTGTTCCGTGGGATTTTTTGTGAAGGGAAGGTGCGGTCATGTGGAATCTCTTTATTGAATGCTACATGATGGTGTAGTACCGGGTGTTTACCTTCAAATTGCACTGTTTGGTTTTTGTGATGTCATCAATCCAAGATGGCCGCCAAACTTATTACATTAAGAATAACTCCTTCAGAGTGCTCATACGCAATATTTGCATAGAACATTTTTTATTGTGCATGAGCCGAACAACAAATTTAGTCCTTATCAATTTTTTCATATCTTCTACGTTTGTGAGTTATGTTCCATTAAATATGTCCCCATCGGCAGAGAACATGTTACCAACAGTTATTTATTAAGAGATAAAAAAATAATGATTGTGCGGTTCTTTACTCACAATAATACAATGATATGGAATCACTAATACAGTTATATATAAAGGTTTTCAATGCACGTTACTAATACATGTACAATGATATAGAACAAATAATAAATTTATAGTAGGGCCTAGTAGTAGTGTAAGTTCTTAAAATGGCTTATGTATGGATTATTTATAGAAAAAGAAAATGGATTATTTAATGAGATTACATTATTCTCTTTAAAACAAGATGTCATCACCATCGAAGTCCTCCCATGAATCTTCATGGTTTATCACAAATTTCTTCGTCTCCTCCACACACACGTAGTTCAGTGCACTTTAGATTGTGGGAATAACATTTACATGGTGGAGCACACTTTCTTTTAACGCAACAGCACCTAATAAGCTAAAGAACTGTCTTCGGAGCGCATGGTAGCATACACATAACAGGAGCATAATGGTCTCTTTTCTCTTTCAGTTGAGCAAAGTTTAATGGTGAAGGCAGATTTGGATAGGGCTGGTCTTTACGGCAACAATGTTTGATAAATTTGTGCCAGGAACAAAGACTTGACATATAAACTTTACTATTAAAAGTCTATCATTATCAACAAAGTTTTCCAAGCTTGCAAGTTTGCTACAGCTTCAAGAATGTTGTCATCTGCTTTAATGAAGATTTTCCAATCAAAAAACAAAAACTTTGCCAATGTACTTGTCTTTTGGGTAATACTTACAAGACCTCCTCCTACCTTCAGTGCTCTATTTTGGTGTTCTAGTGCCTCGTCTGCACCCAAAGCAAAAAATGGTACCTTACTCTTGTTTACTACCCTTTTCCCTTTCATAAACTCTTTCCAGAGATGTGGGTTTGTCTTTTCTATCTGCCATATGTTACCTAAATACCAAGCGAGCATACTTGCATAGTTTCTTAAATCAAGAGCACGAAATATTTGGCAAAATCTTCCAATGAGGCGAGATGTAGCTCCCAATTACCAGTTCTGACAGATCGTATGTAACTCAACGTAGCCCAACCATTCCCATGTATTGGCAAACAACTTTAAAAGTGGGTTTGTGCTCTCCTTCAGCATTATCAAACTCTTCATTTGAGACAGGATGTTCAAGTTCTTTACAGCCAAAGAGTCTGTTTGTGAACGGAACTAATATCTGTAACGTTGCCTATCTGCAGAGTACCAATCAACTTTTTTATCTCCCTGTCTAATTCATCTTTTATACCTTCATGGTGGTAAAAAACAAGTCAGTATAGCATTTACATGAAGCAAGCAGAAGTATTGTATGCTTCAATTCCTCGTCTCCCATGCTTTCCTGCCAGAATTTGTGACATTACTGCATCATTATAGAAAACACTTTCTACAAATGTACTATTGATCTTCGCATTGCCATTAATTTAATTCCCCTGGTCTCAAAACACAATTTTTTGAAAGATCTGATTTTGCCGTTTCTAAATGACAAACTGGTTTATAAAGACCAAGGTCAAAAGTGACAACAGTTTTGGAATCTGAACCTACAAGGGCGGTTATCACTTTCCATGCACGTGACCTGTGTGGAAGCAATTGTTGGACTACTGTCTATGAGAAGAAGAACACAAACCCTCATTGTCTTCATTGGCTTGTTCACCAATGATTCATATGCAGACCATGTAGGTATGAAAACACCACTAGATGACATTGTATTATCATACTCATCAGGATTTTTATTTCTTTCATTGATATGGTCATCGAGACTTGTTGTCATTTCAGTACATCTGTTAGTACCACTAACGTTAGCCATCATCAATACGAAATCTTCAAGTTTGCTGCAATCCATCACTTCTCGATTTCTCTCTTTGTATTCAACCCTGGTTGCACTGTAGGCACATTAACTTTCTGGGAACTTGAAATGCTACAGTGAGAAAGTTCAGTGAGAGACTTTGGAATGGTTTTCAGTGAACGTCGGGACTGTCGCTGTGAGAGTACAAGACTCATGAGTATCAGCCTCAGATTCTACTTGGTACACAGCCATTACTGCGCCAAGGAGAGTATTCTTACTATAAGGAGTCTATTCCTGGAAGTCAATATTATCAGCGGCACAGAAAATACATCTCCCTAAAACCAGGTCTCGTGGTATGTTTACGCGCCCATTTGCTTCCATACATTTCATAGCTTCGCTCGCAATCTGAGTTTCCATTCTGAGGACTTTACTATTTTTTTTTTTTTTTTTTTTTATTTATTTATTTCTAAATTTAAAATTACAGTCCTGCTAGGTTTTCAAAATGAAATCCTGTGATGCAGGTGCTGAAAGTATAAATAATTTATATTTGTAATTTAAAAAGTATTAATCATATAAAATCATATAAAAATTATATAATTACGCAATTATACGAATTATACTTAAATTAGATTCAATTATATAATTATATAAAAATCAATATATCACAGAAATATAAAAAGAAAATCAAATACAAAAAGAAAATTATTATAAATATCATTCATTACAATCAAATTTAAGGTTCCCAATGTTTATACTATAATGTTTATTTTCTTTCAATGTTTATACTGTATAACATTACTGTATAAAATAATGTTTATACTGTATAACATTAAAAATTTCTAAATCTAATTGTGAAAATAAAACTTTAAATAACAATCTCTCATGCCAAAATTATTCAACTAAAAAATATATAAACAAAATATCAATACACAAGACCAAAAACACACAAAATATAAATATAGTATATGTAATCAAAAATACCTAAATATTCCAGATAATTTCGCCAAATATTATTTTTTTCAGTATTTGCCTTTTTAATATACTTATTTTATTAAATTTATTTTGTTTTAATTCATTTGTAATTTGCATAAAAATCTTTAATAGAATTCTATTTTTATTTCTTAATCCAAAGTTGTTCTTAGGATTTTCATAATATAAAATCTTTATTAATGTATTTCTAGTAATATTTTCTAAGTTATAATTTCTAATTTGATTTCTAATTTTATAAAAGTTATTTATTATTAAAGAATATAATATTTTTTCTTTTGGCATTAAAATTTTATATTTTATTCTTATCTGTATTTTTTCATTCTTTGTTAATATACAATAATCTTGTATTATGTAATTCATTATTTTATTTAATATTCTATTTATGTTATTAGTGTCTGTATTACCTAAATGTACCCAACAACATAATCCATAATTTATTAATGAATCTATAAATGATTTATATATTAACATCTTGTATCTTATAGAAAAGATACCCTTTATATGTTGAAACATATATATTAATGAATTAAGTTTATTTAATATATATAAATAATGTGTTTTCCAAGAGAATTGATCATTAATATATAAACCTAGATATCTAATTGTTTTAATAATTTCAATATTTTCACAATTACAACTTTGGAAGTTTATGTCATCATCGAATAAACAATTATAATCATGATATTTTATTACTGGATTTGTATGTAAAAATTTATTTTTTGTTTTCAATATCATTAGTTTTGTTTTTTCACTATTTATTTTCATTTTATTATTGTGTATATAATATTATATTATTTTTTATTATTGATTTATTCCTAAATCAGTATATATTGCAAACTTTAAATTAAATATATGTGCAATAAATATAGTAAACTATTTACTACATGGCAATAAATGTATTAAACTATTTACTACATTTTTTGCAGATAAACAGGACATTAAATAGAATAGAGCAAATGTAGATCAATAAATGTGTGTCATAGATGAAAAATGGCGTATAACTCACAAACGGTAGAAGATATTAAAAACTTGTTAAGGACTAAATTTGTTCTTCGGCTCATGCACAATAAAAAATGTTCTATGCAAATATTGCGTATGAGCACTCTGGAAGGAGTTATTCTTAATGTAATGAGTTTGGCGGACGTCTTGGATTGATGACGTCATAATAAACAAACAGGGCAATTTGGAGGTAAACACCCGGTACTACACCATTATGTAGCATACAATAAATCGATTCTACATGGTCGCACCTTCCCTTCACAAAAAATCCCACGGAAGGTCATTTTGTGCAGTTTGCCCCTCTACTCTAACATAGGGAACTGCTCTTGTTTTTGTGTTGTCTGTCTGTCACACTACATAGCGGCCAAACGGTTAGAGATAGTAGAATGAAACCTTCACCATTGTGTTCAGCATCAAAAACTAGGTGACCACGTGAAAAAAAATCAGACCTGTAGGACCTCTCCCTGTCCCCCAAAATTAACCTTTTCCATAGCACTGTTAGTAATAATGATAACAATTAACACAGTAATAATACTGATAAAAGGAACGGTCTTGCATTTATATGCTCTTGCTTTTAATTATTTTGTTTATACAATTGTGCATATTATGGGACCGCTTTGCTTTTGACACTGTCTAAAAGCATTAATTACCTTGTTTTCTAAGAAAAATTGTAAAAAGCTTGATTCCTTTAATAATACTATCAATAAAATGCCGAATTGTTTCATTAATTTTTTTTATTTAATTTGAAGCAAATTTATGTGTAATCACTAAGTGTTCTAGAATTTTTATTAATAATTTACTTTTCATTTCAACTCTTAGCTATTTGTATTAAAATTGTTTACAGATAAACCCTTGAATTTATGTAATTAATTATTATATTTAGTTATTGATATGTTCTCACCTCGGTTTCGTGATGGTGGACGATCTGCGCTGGGCAAGTTTTCTTGGGGTTCTCCCGTTTCCCCTGCACTTCTCTCACTTACTTTCTAACTCTTTCTCTCCATCTGTCGTTATCCCTTGGGATAGAACAAAAGACCAACGGTGGAGTTGATCGACATCCCTTTCACCCACACTCATAACAGAACCATAGCATAGTTATTGACGTATTTTTTCTTTGATTGAGATAATATTTTTTTAAAATTCACTTTATTTACGAATCCATCTTTTTTTAATGTTATTAAATTCTAAGAAATTCAGATTTTAATTTCTCTATCACGGTATAATCATTTGTAATTTCAAAGGAATCGTTTTATTTTATTTACTTAAATATAAAAATAAAAGCGTATATTAAAGATGAATCACATAACAATGAATTATGGCTGTTTTTATTCATGTACTGTGAGTTAGGATCGGTACTGAAAAAAAAAATACAATTGTAAAAATAATTAGTCACTTTTAGAAATTTTTCCTTCTCTAATTTTTATAATTAAAAATAAGATTAAAAATTTCATAAACTTATAACGTTATTTTTAAAGATGAAATACTTTTAAACTAACTAATGTAAAAATGAGCTGTTTTTTACAGGCAATGTTGTTAACAGCTAGGAAATCGATAATTGAGAGAGAAAACGTTTTAACACTGGGAATTCCCTCATTGATTTCTATGGCATTCCCCATTTATGCTTCTGATACAAGTATCATAAGTCTTACAACCCCGCTTTGTCCGTCTGTCTGTGGACAAGTATCATTAAAATATCATTAAGTTATCATTAGCAACGATCGCAACAATTGCGTCTTTTGCATGCGCAACAATGACATTTATAATAATAAGGAAATTAGAGCAATATCAATTATATTGTCTTATACATATCAGAAGCCGTTGCGAAGCACTGTGATTGGTTTACTAATCGCTGTCACTACATTTTTATTTTTGCTTCCAGTCAATAAACAGATTAAAAAAGTTGAGATTCTGAATCATTGTTGGGACCTTTTGACACCTGTTTCGACTTTGACACTTGTTTGGTTTTTTTTCAATCAAATTTTTTGAAGATTTGAATCCACAAAGAAACTAGCAGAAGTAGAGGCTTCCGTGTTCATTGTTCAATGTGCTCCTTACCTTGACCCAAGATAAAGAGTACACAATTAAATAATATAATTAATCTTAAAAACAACGTCCAAGGAAACACTTACTTTCTTCTACAACTGAAGGATTTTACAATAGAAAGCAATAATGTATTAGAAAATGAAAACAAGCCAAAATTTACAACATAAAAAACTTTAAGTAGGCCTATATTAATTTTCAAGTTCTCTATTCCGGTTTGTAATTTTTTTTTTAAATGGAAATAAATTCTAGTAAGATTTTATTTTCATTCTCTTTTAATTACTGAATTACTCATTACTGATAATTCATTTAACATTTCAAAAATAAAGAAGTTTCAGAAAGGCTTTCAATTTTACTTTGCTGAGAAAACACTTTATTTTTCTTTGTTTTTCAAGGTTGTGAGAAGTTTATATATATACTAGCAAAAATACCAGTGCTTCGCGGGAGGTTACAAAAAAAGAGTTGTCCTGATGTGGGTGATGAAGAAATTATAATTGTGTTATCACTTTGAAACTATTCCAGTTTGTAAAAGAGTCATTTGATCGTTACAAATTAAATTTATATTCCTATTTTGTAACTCAATATGTTATGTTATGTAGTGAATGTGGGTGGCAGAGAAGCCAAGCACTGCGACCGGAGGACTATTGTACTATCCAGCGGAAATAACGACAGATGGAGAGAAAGACGGAGAAAGTATGGTGGGAGAAGTGCAGGGGAAACGGGAGAACCTCGAGAAAACCTGCTCAGCGCGAATCGTCCACCACCACGAAACCCACATGAGAACCGAACCTCGGTACTCAGAGGTGAGAAGCCGATGTCATAGCGACAACGCCAACCTCGCGGCCTTGTAACTCGATAAGTCCTAGATATCAAATGAATATCGAGATCGGGGAATATAAGACTTCCCACCCGTTTCTGCCCCTCTCCACCCCCTATCATTTCAAACCTTCCCCAGTTGGTACAAAATCACGTGATGGTTACAAAGTAACGTTCTTCTTATTTTGTCACCTGAAAGTACCCTTCAATAAAGTTTGTCTCTCCAATCCCCCCCACCCCGCCGTCTACACACCTTATGATGGGAATATCGACAATTCGCCACTAATGATCACTTCCGTATTAGTCACATGTTGGATGGTTGATAGCGATGAACTTGGTGCTGAAACGGCTGCTCCGACAGTCGCTCTATCTTCCCGTTCTGTCGTCGTCCTAGGCCATTCGCTGCCCTCTTGTCGCTGAAATCTGCCGTTCAGTACCCAGTCCTGCCAGTTTTGTCTAATTGTTTTCTCTAAATGCGCCGACCCAAAAGCCGAGCGATTCATCTTTGGTTTGTCCAATACCCAAATTCGAGTCTTAATTACTGCAGCAGATAAACAGTTTATGAACAAGTCTTTCCTTAGGAGTAAAAGTAGATGCAGTCCCTGGACGACTCAACCAAGTTTACTTCTTAATTTATATAACTATCCAAGAATTTTCCAGACTACTCATGTAGTCTGATGGCACGTCTTCTTTCAACAGGCCGCGAATTCGCCGGCGACGCATTGTTACAGTCAAAGTAGGAAAATGCAAAAAAAAAAAGGAGATAAAAAAATCACCTTATTCCCTCCAAGCAGATTTGAACTCGTAACCATACCTTCATATGCCAGCTTTTAACTGTTGCGTCACTTAAACACTTCCGTTGTTGAGACAGAAGTGAGTTACTAAGCCAATACTTGAAAATTACACTAAAGTGACAATGGGATTAAATCAGGGGGACAGGGGTTTCATTATAGCCTTTTATTTCCGCAGGGTCCTTAATAGCAATTCCGCAAAGTTTCGTCCAGATTTTTTTTTCATTTAAATTAAATTAATAATGAATTTTATGTACAAGGTAATTCAACTTAAAGTGCTCAGCAGAGAGAACCAGTGGGCGAAACAACGTCAGACTTGGACTGTAAACATTTTGGATCCTGGGGAAATGATTACAGCAATAAAAAAAAAAAGTTAAAAAAATGACCTACAGGTTCAAGTATTACGTATGCACTGAAGGGTAGAGGGAATTAAGCTTTGTTTTGTTTTGCTGGCAAGGTAGAGGGAGGGATCAGAGCAATTCTTACGTAAGACATTTGGAAAGTTTCGTCATCCTGTACCTCCAGCAAAGAGGATTTCCCAACACGACAACATTTATGGAAGATGGAGCATCCACCCACGTAAGACGTCTTATTCAACAGTTGCTGCGGCAGCAATTCACAGAGAATAGAATTATCAGTAGCATATTCCCAACAAGATGGTCACCAGCCCTTAACCCCTGCGAGGCTCCATCAAGACTCCAGAAGAAGGTTTTTGCTAGATTTTGTAATATTATATGATTTTAGTCTTCTGATACAAGTATCAGAAGACTTATATTTCCGTATTTGAGGGCAAGTATCATTAAAATCTCATTAAATTATCATTAAGCACAACAATCTCAACAATCACAACAATTGCGTCTTTTGCGTTCGCAACAATCACATTTATAATAATATGGAAATTAAAGCAATATCAATGATATTTTCTTATCAGAAGACATTGCGAAGCATTGTGATTGGTTTACCTATTGCTTTCCCTACCTTGTTTAAATAGTGATGTTCCATAATATATTCTTTTTTCGAATATTAATACTGTTTTTATCTAATTCTAATAACTTTTAAGTTCGCTTTAAATTTCGAAAAGGACACATCTCGCAAATAAAAAGGAAAAAACAGAAACAAATGATCTCTTATTAAAGAAATATGTTTTTTTTGTTGGATTACTATTTGACATTAAATAACAGTACAGGTTATTGCTTTACTCAATTGAAAAGTTTACAGTAAAGTAGTTTTTCTTAATTCCATATAAAATTTTTGTTTTTAGATATGTACTCTGTATGAATATGCGTATTCAAGTATATACTGAGCGTATTGTAAAGTTCTATTCATGAACAGTGTCACACTTTATTTTGGACTTTTTGTTTACTTTTAGCGGCCCCTAGCCTTACATCTTGCCTGCAAAACCGCTTGGGACCGCTCTTGCTTTTATCCTGTGTGGATGTCACACTCTGTAGCGGCCAAACGGTTACAGATATTAGAATGAAACCTTCACCATTGTGTTCAGCATCAAAAAGTAGATGACCACGTACAAAAATTCAGACCTCTAGGACCACTCCCTGCCCCCAAGGCGTTTTCTTCCTTTTAAAAACGCCTTTAGAGGTCTGATTTTTTACACGTGGTCACCTACTTTTTTGATGGTGAAGGTTTCATTCGAATATCTCTAACCGTTTGGCCGCTACAGAGTGTGCCATCCAGACAGCGTAAAAGCAATGTTAGCTATCCCTAGGATCCAAGAAGAATCGCTTCCAATGAAAGCGGTTATGATAGTTCAGCAAATAGTGATATCTTATTCTTTTCTGAATGAACTCATTATATGATAGCGCGCCATTGTCGCCGGAGAGAACGCAACATTTTGAAGTTCAATAATGCTTATTTTGCATTTGTCGACTTCCTCGCAACAATGAAAACTGAACACCCGTTTTCCATTGTTGCACTACCATTGGGAATATTGGAAATCACAACAATTGAGGCTTTTGCTTTTGTCGACTTTCTCGCAACAATGCAAAAGGAAACACAATTTTTCATTGTTGCACTGTGCTGGACAGACAGAGGAATAAAACATTTTTAATAATATATAAATGAAATTGAACTTAGCTTAAATCCATGTCTTAATAAAAATCAAAGCGTAAAGCTTTGACAATTTAAGACTATTAAATTTTAATATATTTTTATGGGATTTTTATAAACTTGACCTTATCCTCTTTCCCTGTTTTATGTACGTGTGTGTGTTTTTTAACCATATTTAATTCCATTATCTTTTATTTATCTTATTTGTTCTTTTATCTTTTTAACCCGATTCTTGGTCAAGCCTTTATAGTACTCATTTGGGTTCAGCTTATCTTCGCATCAAAAATTATTCTCCTGAAGGACATCTATTTATGATGAGTCCGTTGAAGGACGAAACGGCCGTTCCCAACTCCTCCCCA
>JAFIDM010009588.1:0-18924 GCA_023159025.1 Thereuonema tuberculata
CATGGTGCTTTGTTCCGATGAAATGAACGCCACTAGGCTTCCAGAGTTGCTCCTTTATAGATGTGGACCGAGACCGACCCTCTCGAAACCTTCTGCACATGCACAGAGATGTTAGCTCTGTTTCTGGCTTATAATTAATGTCCAGGTCACCCTCTACAGGGTTCACTGGAAGCTCTTTAGGACACAACTGGGACAATGGGACACAACCTCAAAAACGGGACAGTCCCGTACAAAATGGGACATCTGGTCACCCAATAGCTCTTATTATATATGTTTGTAATATTGTTGCTTTTATTGTTAAACGGCATCTCAAATATTAATTATCACCAGAATTAGAAATGTTTTATAAAGAGATTAATTGAACATTCAATTTTATTTTTAAATATTTCATCGAACTTTAGTCTGAAAGCAGCGTTGAGAGGAAAAAACAGCAGTTGGAACGTTTAGGAAAAGAAAGATCAAAATTACTTTTACAGATAGGAAAACTCAAACATGAAGCTGAGGTAAGAGTTCTTTTTATCCTATATTTTATTTTAATTTACTATAATTTTTAATTTGAATATAGCAACATCTTGTCCATTTGAAACTTTAAGGAGTTCTTGGAAACTTAAATGACAATTAAAAAAAAAAAAATCATGAAATTTTATTTAATGAAATCTATATTTTGGTTTCAAAGTTGTTTGAAACTTAAGAAAAATCGTGTGACATTTGATAGTTCATTGAAGCTGTTTTGGCTTAATGATGTTTTATTGAATTTTGACTTAATATTCATTCAACACAGTTCAGGTATCTATTGAATTTTCACTTGAATTTTATTGTTGCTTTTTTTTTTGGTTGAGGTAGGGGCGCAAAATGAAACAAACATGAAAAAATTAACTAATGCTCATTAATTCTTCTTCATTTTTTCATAATGTTTAATATAAGGTACATTAGACTTCATTTCAAAAATACTCCTTCTTTATTGGCAATATTTCGCAAGATTAGAATCATCTTGCTTTCTCAAGCCTTCTTTTTGAATTACATCAACAACAATAAATTTGTCTACATTTATGACAACAAATAAGCATGCTTACATTTTTTACAATGAAATAAAAATATACTAATAATAATAAATAATGTATCATTGCAGAATTGAATAGGTTTTTTGCAAATGTTTTTATCTTTATTATGTAATAATGAAAAAATCGTACAGGATGTTCACTTAATGTATCATTACTGATGTAAGAAAATGTAGACAAGCTTATTGTTGTTGATATAATTCAAAGAGAAGGCTTGAAAAATCAAGATGATTCTAATCTTGCGAAATATTGCCAATAGAAATAAAGAGGGAGTATTTTTGAAATGAAGTCTACTGTATCTTATAATGGTCATTAATTAAATCCTGTTTATTTACTGAGCAAAAAGGTAATGAAAGTGCAGTGAGGATTGAAGATAGAAAATACAATGTACCCTCAATAATTAAGAAACAAAAATAAAAAAGAGCATAATTAATGGAAATAAATATCCTTGAGCGTTAAGCTTTCCGCTTCAAAAGGAATTTGTCCATAAATAAAGAAAAAGAAAATAAAACATAAAAAACAACAATAATAATGTAAACAAAAACCTTTGAACATCAAACATTCTGCTTCAAAAGAAATTTGTTCATTAAGAAACAAAAGGAGAAACAAAAAAACAGAAGAAAACAAAGCCCTCTGATGGGTAAAAGAAAAGCATCATGTTAAAGAAAAGTCTTTTTTTTTTTGGATTTTACGTTGGAACACTGAGACGACCGTTTCGAGCTAAGCTTAAAGCTATTATATATAATATGTTCTAATATAGGCATGTCAAGCTAGTTTAAGCTTCATAACCATATAATACATATTGACAGTCAGCTGTGGATAATACTGCTCACAGCAAAAATTCCTTTTCAAATTGTTTCAACAGCCTGTAAATATATTGTGAGAATGTAGATGGTAATTTTGAACTAATTTGAAATATTTATTTTAGAACAACAATTGTAGTTGATAGAGATATGTATATTCCTTGTCTTTTAATCTGATAAATTAGCTTTGGATAAAAAACAAATCAACATCTAGTCACAATATGTACAGCCCTATGCACAGAAGAAGTGAAATCCTACCTCATCACCTACTGCCACTGTTCTAGTAACAATATTAGGAACACAGTTTGTTTATGCATATATTTGGGAACTAATCAAAAAATATTAGACTGATCACTTGACGTATCTATTCTAAAACTGCTTAAAAGTTATGAGTCTTTTATTTATTTTCGGGTTTGCTTAAATTTCTCTTTGTAGGAACATCCAGTATAGCATTGCTAGCACTATGTTCGTCATTGATGATTGTACATTATCTAGTAAACAAAATAATAAATAATTTCGTTTTAAATTTCAATATACATTTAATAAACTTACAATCCATTCAGCTAACATTGAAAAGGTGTTACTAATTTGTTCACCTTTTTCATCTTTAGTCTTTCATGTGAGCTATGTAATGACTGCCTTATTTACCCTATTCATCACTTTGTCATTCATGAAATTTACTATCGTGATTTCTTTAAACTCATTTCAGTCTTGTTTTTTTTTTTCTGAAGCCTTTAAGTTTTTGGTTTTTCTGTTGATCTTTTTTTACTTTCTATTAGTTGTAACATTTCATTCTACTTTCCCTCCCCTTAGAAAAAAAATGTCAGTAACATTCTTAATTCTGTTTAGCCTCTTCCTTGTAGTAACTCATTACCGTATCATTTTCACTTCCATTATGTAAAGCATTTCTCTGTTCTGCTCATGTTAACCACCATATAAAGAAATAAAGATCTAATGATGCTTTTGCAAGTGTTCTCTTTACAATCCACAAATATTTTATCACTGAATATTCCAGTCATTGCTTTTCAGTTTTCCTTTCTAAGTCTAATAGCAGTTCCTTACATTTTAATTGAATATTCTTTCTAAGGTCATGGTATACTATCTGTACATTCACTTTCTTTCCGCAATAACTGTCTTATCCCTGTTATTTTTTACTCCATCCTTCTTTTGAGCATCTATCCATTTTGAAAAATGCCGTCAACTATCCCTCACACAGGATATATCATTGGTATTCCCGTTAGCTAATCAGTGCATGTTTCTGGATGTCACCACAGACACGATCACAGTAAAAAAAAAGGGATTGACTTCTGGCCATTCAAGACTTTACAGATTTTACTCTTTACCTTCAGTTCTATATATAAAAGCAATTGTAGTATTTGAGTAGTTTCTAGATAAATATTAATGTATCTTGAATAGTTTTATTCTATTTCAGAATTATTGTTATCTCTCTCTTCATGTAGATAATAAATTGTTTGTGATTTTGATTTCATATCATCTTGAAAAATTTGTTTAAAACTTATCTACTGCCATTAAGTTGTCAGTAATGATCCAGTCTTTTCTCTCTTTCTCTTCCTTTTTTTTTAATATTTCGATGTATTTTGTTTAATTGACACGGTAGCCACTGGAGTTTTATTTTCTTCCCAGAAATCCTTTAATTTTATCATTATAGAATAATTTGTTACCAATTCTTCATTTTTTTTCAGCATCATAAAGAACTAATTAGGAAAAGAGATGAAAAGCTGAAAGCCTATTCAGAGATTCATGGATTCGAAGGTAAAAAAAAAAATCTTTTAATTGTTAAATATTTTAAAAACATCTAATAATTAATATGGTATTTTTTTCTTTTCTCTTTTAAAAATATTTAAATATATATATGATCGAATAGGCAAAACCCAAAGCATGTCCTTCGAGTTTCGCAAAGCAAAGATTTCTCTTAATTTAGTTCTCTTAATACTTGCATGGCTGCAACACGTGTTGTATGTGAAATTGGGCTTCCAATAGAATAGAATTCAGATTGGGGCTTCCCTGTACAGCATTTAGAACTCTTCATTATACTTGTGTAACACGTGGTCTATATATGCTTGTGGAAAGGAACCAGTCTCTCTCAAACACTGATACACGTTTCCGAATGTCGCGTAATGAGGGACTATGCACGATTAGAATATAATTCAAGTGTTGCAATTAAGATATTGGTCTCGATATTCTGTGGCAGCAGCATGTCCATTCCCAATGCAAAAACAACACATATATGTGGGCATATTCCTCTTTTGAATACATTTCCTCATTTTAGGCATTTTACCTTGTTCTATCCTCTATTACGCTGACTAATTCACCCCTTCAGTAATTATCAGAAACAAAACAATGAAGGACCTCACATTGGGCAAAACCAGTTACTTCACATGTTCGCATGATAACTATGGCAAAGCCATAGCTCAGTCCATATCTCAGGAACGAAGCCGAATTGACCCAAGGTCTATATTACATTTTTTGTTTAAAATAACCATCCGAACACATTGGCAAAGTTTGTCAGTTTCGTGATGGAACACCCTGTATTTTTTGTGTATGGATTTCGCATGAATTTATAGATGCTATTCATGTCAGCTGTCTTATGTGCAGTGTCATATTGTGCTAAAGAGAATTTCTTACATCTGTGTTTATCTAAAAGTATATCTAAAGTGTTTTAACAGTGATCTAAGCACACAACAAAGAGCAGTTCTTTCAATAAGCAGACACTATTGTTCTACCATGGCTATAATGAGAAACGGGGATTAGATAGAAAAAGTTGTTTTCATAAACTTCATCATCTACCAGTTGTTGTCAGTCCTAGGCCTTGTCAGCCTAGGCAGCACAATCTTGATCATGATTTAGGTCATTATCTAGTGCACAGTAGTTCACCAAAGATTCATGTCATCATTAGTAAGTCTTATTAAAGTGGGAAATATTAAGTGAATTTTGAAAGGATGGTGTGCATTTAGTATTATTATAGGAATTAAAATTAACATGAAGTTCAGAAGAAAAAATAGATACATTTCACCTCTGGGCAATACTACAAATAATTATCACAGCTACATTGTATAGACAACATTATGGTGAGTTTTTAAGAACATTTCCTTTTAGCTTTATCAAATTGAAATAAAAATTTCAAATTGTATGCATTTTAATTCAAAATTAGTGAAATCAAAACAGATTCACCATAATAACGACATTAGAACATCAATTGTAATTACTAATTGGGAGGAAGGTTGTTTCCGTTAATCAAATAATTAAATCAGATATATATGAGAATAGCTAGTTTATATTAAAGTAATTAGGCCTACAATTAAATTATTATACATACGATTATTAAAACTGTATTTTGAAACACGAAGTATTATTAAAAAGTAATTTATTTAGGAAACATTTTTAGCTCCTGTAATGCTAGATTAAGAGTAATGGTATTCTATATTGCATATAACCTCAAATAAGCACTCTGAAATGAATGCCGTCAATGGCAGAACAAGAACCATTGCTTTACAAGTAGATACTATAATTGCAGGGGAGGGGGGGTCATTGTGGTTCAAATGATCAGTGTTCTACTGTATTTGGATTGTTGAGTGAAATTCCATTAACTCCTGCCGTTTTGAAAGTTTCCATTGAATTTCTTTTGTAATTTTTATTGAAATTCACAGAGAAATGAGAACAAAATATTTAAAAGAGAAACGTAAGTGTGCTGGAAGATATTTAAAGCTTCTGAAGTTAGAAAATAGTTGGAGAAAAGCAAATAAAATGCATTATTTAAGTTTTGTGATCCAGATAATGAAGGCAATTTTAATTAATAATTATAGCAAATAAGTTTGTTCTTTATTTAGCATTTTGTCTGTATGTATGTTTTCAACATATTATTTGCAGGTTTTATTTTCAAAAAAGACGAAGAGATCAGTGAATCACGAGTGTCTCAAATTTTGGAGATGCTAAATAGCAAGATTGAAGCTGAAAAGAAGCAACAAAGAGATCTTAAGGTAATTTTGTAATCTCTGGTAATAGTATTAAAAGTTTTAATTTTGGCTCATGTCATTGTTGTATAGAACTATCTGCCTGCTCCCTTTCCTTTCCAGTCTCTATATTAATATGAAATGATTTGTCTAAATATAATAAAGCTAGTGAGAAAATGAATTTCATTTGAGATTAAGACATTATGTCTGTAGTCTGGTCACCGATAGAAACAAAATACAAAAAAGAATACAAAGAGAAGTGATATTACTTTTGTCTGATATGTTCTATAATAAGAGCATGCTAGTCATTCCCAACAAATAAATAGAAGCACTGATAGAATATTATACGTATCATTTTGGGTCTTCTAAAATTAATTTTCTTAATATTCAGAAAATGGGTATTTTTTGCTGGAACTATATACTGAATAATGGCAACAATGGGTTTATTTATTTTTAATATATCTTTTCTAAAGAATTTCAGAAATTTCTGGGTTTTAGCTTGATTAAATTTTGTCTACGTTTGATAGGATTTCCTTGAAAGTTTGTTTGTCTTTATAAATTAAACATTATATCTTACGAACACTGAGCTGATATGAAAGTATTAAATGTGAGTATCAGTATATTTGCATTCAACAATTACAACCATTCAAAATGGCAATTTCAGTTTGATGTCGAAGTAAACTTCAATCTAAAATTATTGGCTTATCTTTACTAAAGATATTAATTTCTATCTAAAATATTATTTAATGATACTAAGGCTTGATAAAGGCAAAAAAAGAAAATCTTTCAAAGTAATGGGTTTCTCTTTGTCTAATACCTCCAGCTGATGTACAGTTGATGTACGTAAAAGTCTTCTTGAGCGCATTAGAGAAGGAAGATGAAGTCAGTAGAGTCGTTTATTAATGACGATGCAATGAGATCTTGTGACAGCAAACCCTTTCAATAAAAACTGAAAATCACATGTACTTTTTATTCCAATTCTGCAAAACCTGAAGAAATCAGACTCTGAGTCAATTTAAAGAGCGTATTAGATACTTTCTACTTAAGGCAGGCATTAAAACTTACAATGTTTTTTTATAAAATCAATATTTGCAAAAACACTAATTGTATAGCACATATAAATTGAGTTGGGATGGGATTTTATTTTTGATGATGATATTTCTCTGTAGTCTTTCATTGGACAATTAAAAGAAAATTTTTCTTTTCTGTAAATTGTATTGGCAATCAAGTTACTATCTGTTTCTGGGATTCCTGGAATTCAATTTCTTTTCTTTTAATTATTATTTTTATATCCGGGACTGGGACACCATAACATATGTTATAACGTTAAAAACATCTAGCGAAAAGGTACATCTCGTCGTTGCAAATTTAAAATCTCCTATGTTTCATTTTTGTCGTAAATTAATTTTGCGGATATTTGAATAGCATTTTCGTTTAGGTACCTAACAAAAAATCTCTTATGTGCAGATCTTTGTATTTCGCTGTGGTATATGCCATTTGTAAAATATCCGAAGTGACTGTCAACATTACATTATACATCAAAATCATCTATGTGCCTGATGAACATATAAGAGTTTTTAATAACCATTTTGTTTTTCCTAATATGTCTCGCCATAATCATAATAATAATAAACCCTCCTGTGTGATCACTCAATGCTGTCTCTGGCTAAATCTTAGAGAGTGTAATATCATGTCGTGCCCGCATGAAATAGCGTTTTTCTCAGAAAGTTACTTTTTACACATGGGAGATTTTAAATTTGCAACAACGATCTAAATACCATGTAAAGTCCAAAATTCAGCAGGTCCAAATGGCCTTGTCATTTATGATAACTAAATCATCAGTAGTATAAGGTTCTTTGATATTGCTACAAAATATCAGATGTTGAGGACTCAGATTCTCCACCAGTCACACAGTGTAGCCCCACTTCTTCAGGTTTTGTTTACATTTCAACAACCTGTTCTCCATCGGTACTGAGTTTTCGAGGTTCCATTTGGAAGGTGATACCCAGCACCAAGATCCTCCTTTTCTTCTATTCATTAATTCCCTACTTGTTTTCTTTAAGTATTCTATATACCAGTGTTGTGTGTCACATTTAGTGTAGGAGAAGTTACTCACATCAGTGCAAGACATCAGTTATTTTACTTAGGAAACAATTAAACCCCTTAAAATTTTTAATTAACAACTTCTCGTATTGGATTTGCAATAATTGGTTAATAACAGGAGTGATTGAGGTTGAAGTAGAGTAAATAGTAACTGAGAAAAACCTTTAAATATAATGATCCATCATTAAATGATACAGTGGTGGTCAAAATTATAAGGACAAGGGAAAAAATCGCCAAACTTGGTTACAGTTGGCCGTAAAATTATGCAAATTTTATGGCTGGAAACCAACGATCAATGCAGCATTTTTTATTAGTTTTTATGGAAATATATGGGAAATTCATATTCATAAAATGTATTTTGGATTTAGACAGCCCTATGATATGGACAAAATTATAAGGAAAATGCTATTTGTGTGTTCTAAAAAGCAAAATTTGCATGTTTTTTTTGCATGTTTGCATGTTTTGTACTGCGCTCCCAGATGATATAAATGCATAGTAAGAGATTGCTTACGTCGTATTCTATTTTTTCAGTCATGCCACTAGGTACGAAACTTTCGGAGTTTTAGAAAGGGAAAGTGGTTGCTTTTAAAAGTTCAGGACTTACTGTACATCAAATTTCGACAAAGCTGAATAGATCGAGAACGGTTATTTATAATTTTCTTAAAAATCCCGAAAAATATGGACGGCAAAGACATATAGGTAGGCCATCTTCTGTTTCTGTGTGTGTGAAAAGAATGATAATAAGGCGAGCTTGCTCCAAAAAACAAACATCAACGGAAATTAAACGGGAATTAAACTTATGATGCAGTTTCGAACTGTTCGACATGTTTTACAGAAAGAAAAAAAGGTTCGTTATGGAAAACTTATGTCACGACCACCTCTTACAAAAGTTCATAAGAGACTGAGGGTGGAGTTTGCCAAAAAATGCATTATTATGGAAAAAGAAGTGCGATGATGTTATCTTTTCTGATGAGAAAAAGTTTAATTTGGATGGACCAGATGGTTTTCGCTACTTCTGGTATGATCTCCGTAAAGAAAAAGAAATTTTCGCAAACCTTAGATTTAGAGGTGGCTCAGTGGCTGGTCTGGGGAGGTTTTGCAACTGGCGGAACTACTCCAATAGTTTTTGTGCAGGGCAAAATGAATTCTGAGAGTTATATTTATATATTGGGCAATAATCTTTTACCAGAAGCACCGTCAATTACGAGTGGAGACTTTTTGTTCCAGCAGGACAATGCCTCAGTACACGTTTCTCAAGCTTCGAAAGCATGGTTTGATGCTAATTTTGTGAAACTACTTGACTTGCCGGCCAGAAGCCCAGATCTAAATCCAATGGAAAATCTGTGGGGTATTCTGGCACACGAAGTATACAAAAATGGTATTCAATATCAAAATAAGCAAGAACTTTGTCCTCCATCGAAAAAGCTTGGAAAAACAATTTCTAAAAACGTTCTGAAGGAACTGTCAAACTCTATGACATCAAGATTGATAAAAGTGATTGAGAAGAAGGGGGAGATTATTAATTATTAGTGTGTTTCAGGCCAAAACATTCATTGTCCTTAAAATTTTGTCCAGTTTTTACAATGACATTTTTTTTTTAAATATGGAAAAACATTCAAATTTTGCATTTTCCAATGTTTTGCATTCTACAATGATTTCTAGCATAAAAAGGCATTTTATGTATAAATTTCACTTTATTTACTTCACAAATAATTTTTTTCTGTACAATTTTCAGTTGTCCTTATAATTCTGACCACCACTGTATTAAACATTGAAATCTACTTTGTATTATTAAGTTTGACTAATTGTAATAATCAATCCTTGAAGCTTTTCCTTCATTCAGTCCATTTTTGTTTTTTATTAAAAAAAGTTATTAATTCTCTTTTTAAATTTAATTACAGCAAGATTACGAAACAAAAGAAGACGCAGCACAAGAAAAAATTAACGATTTTCGAGATAAGAAGACCAAATTAGAACAAGCAATAAATATGAAAGCTGATCAGATGGTAATATTTCTTTTTAGCTTTTCCATATTCACAGAAAAAAAAATTAATAATGATCATGTTTTTTTTATTATTCTGATAGGCCTACAATTTAGTTTTCTTTGTACAGTCGGACCACGATTTAACGAATTCATCGGGACCGAAAATTTTATTCGTTAAATCGGGGGTCGTTCGAAATATCAGGTTCTAAAACAAAAATAAAAAATTTCTGCACTTACCTTATGGAACAGCCCTAATAAGCATCTACACAAAAATATCCATAATTAGAAATTGTACACTTTTTATTCAGCAGCTAATAATACAGCGAATAATTACGCACTAGTTAATTTGAAATTGTAAAGTATGTACTGAGTAATGTTTGACAATTTCCTTGATTCCTGACTCGAAAAAGTTCTTTTTCAACTTTATGGAGAGAAGAAAATACAGCATCATTTATTTCCACCAGCATCAGGTATGTTTACCCAAACTAACAAAAAAGAAAATTTCTTTTTCGGCTGTTGAAATAATTCTTTAATTGGGGGTTTCTTATTCGTTAAATAGGGGTTTTTGCCTTCATTTTAATCAGGGAAAAAGAAAAATTCGTTAAATCGTGAAATTCGGTAAATAGGGGTTCGTTAAATCGGGGTCCGACTGTATTTAAATAAAGTTTGGATAGAAATACTGTAAAAGCACTTATTTTCGCGAGGCTTTAATTTTCGCGAATTTCGCGAGCCCGTCGTAATCGCAAAAATTTAAGCCTCGCGAAATACTTTTTCTCTGTTGAATTCGGTTCTGTTCATAAAATTCGCGAAATTTTCAGCTCGCGAAATCACCGATATCTTTATTTTCACGAAAATAAGTCCTTTTACAGTATACCACAACTTTTAATTGTGCAGTTCTTTGAAATCGTTACTGAAGTGCAGTTGTAGAAAAACTCTTTAGTGCTGAATTTGATAAATTATTTAATGTTTAAGTTCCATATTCAAAATACGAACTGTTTTTGAGTTGTAAAAGAAAAACAAAACAAAACATAATTCCCAGTGTTCGAATTCATCTAGAAAGGCATAAACAGTTCCTTTTGTAGATTTTGTAATGATAAAAAAATAAAAAAATAAATAAATAAATAAAACAAGCAATGTTTTGCGGTACATTGATTTCTTGATGCAGTAATGATATCTCTTATATAGTTTTCCAGATCTGTCTGTGTGTAACGTAACGCTCTCCCCGTGTTTAGAAAATAATTTTAATTTCCTGTGAAAACAGAAGTAATGAAACATCCTTGACAGGAATCGAACCTGCAACCTTCTGATCCGAAGTCAAATGCTTTATCCATTAGGCCACGTGGACTACATTCAAATTATTTGTTAAATATTCTTCATTTATTCATCGTCCATCCAAACCATTTTATTAAATTATTTTATATATGTATATAGTTTTCCAGATCTGCCTGTCTGTGCGTAACGTAACACTGTCTCCCTGTTTTTAATGGAGGATAGCTGCCCTGTAAATCTCACATGTACGACAGGGCAGATGTGTCTGTTTGTGCCAGCATTCGCAATCCTGGGAGGTTTTTTGAGAGACGCATTATTTTCTCATGGCCAGCTTTATGTTGCATGTTCGCGTTCACGAAACAGAGACAACATCAAAGTACTCATCAATAAAATAAAAAACGACGGTGAAGGTCATTTGCTAAGTGATCCTAGAATTTTCACTTGCAATGTGATTTATAATTAAGCTTCCAATAAACAAATTCATTTATGTTCCTAGCAATGCATTCATTTTAATTTGCTGTCAGTCATACAGATGACGGGGAAATATTCTATCTAGACTAAAAGCCGTCACATTGATATCCTGTCATTGTTGAGGGGACGTATATGCTAGATATTAAATCATTCCAAATACATGTAAATAATTAAAAACAGGTTATTTAGGTATAGATTTTAAAGTTTGGATACATTATTGCTAAAACTTATCAGGAAAGAAACTTGGAAGAAACTAAAAGTAATCTCGCATTCACACAGAAAAGGAAATCTATCTAAAGCAGTTCTTTTGTGAAGTTGTTCTTTTAAGAGCCCCATTCACTCCAACTTAATCCTTTTAATGACTAACGCAGTGCTTCTTATAGAACTAAATTTTTACTTAATTTGTTATTGAAATAAATAACTTCTATTTATTTTTTTTTATTTATTTCCAAGGCAAGAAATAAGACTGAGCTACGGAAAATAGATCAAGAGCTACAATTACTCGATGCCTCTGAAGCTAAACTAAGTCAAATCGATTGCGAGCTTCACAGAGCAGTAAGTAATGCCTTCAGTAAATAAATTATTTCAAAATCATTTACTTAAGTAACTTTAATGAATAAGAAATATTAGTTTTACCATTAAATTCATTTTCTAAATCTTTAATTTATTAATTTTTGAATTCCAGGAACAAGAAGTAGTGGAAGCTGATAGTAGTTTAAACATTCAACAGATGAGAAGTGAATTAGAAAAATTAAAAACAGACAGGAATTCCCTGGAAACAGACATGCGGAAATTAGAGTAAGAGAAAATGCTATTAAAATACCTTTGAAGAAATAAAAAACAAAACGTCATTGAGCATTTTTCCATTTAAGAACATTTATTATATTAATGTATTTTAACTTTTGATTTTTATTTTTTTTTTTTTTTTTTCCCTGAGTTTTTTGGTTTCTTGTATTTCTAGCAAGATTTAAGCAATTAATTAGTTATTTTATAAAGCAAATTTATATATAGCAACAGGAATATGACATCTCCATTAAATCTAAACTAAAAACAAGAAATACACATTAGAAATAAAATAAGAAAATTCATATGCTGGCCTCCGCCAGCCCTAATGAGTTTTCTGTGTGCATTTAAATAAAGAAAAAGTGCCATATTTCTTCGTATTGCCACTTCTAATCACCTCTGTATTGAGACCTTGTTGTTAACTGGTAACTACACTCAACTGATGATGCCAATTAAGCATGAAACAGCTATTTTGAGATGTCACTATTAAACACCTGGTCTCAACATTTTGTGTTTACAAATTTATATTTATGTTTGAATTATTAATAAACAACAATAGGGAGACCGAAATGTTTACCAAGTGACATCTTGGAACAGCTGTTTCACGCTCTTTAGCGATCATCAGCCAGGAGCAGTCATCAGTAAAACAACAAGGTCTCCGTACTAAGGCTTTTTTATTATTCATTTATTTTATTATTATTCGATTATTCATATTAGCCTCAGTACGGAGACCTTGTTGTTTTACTGATGACTACTCCTGGTTGATGATCGCTAAAGAGTGTGAAACAGCTGTTCCAGGATGTTACTTGGTAAACAATTTGATCTTCCCATTGTTGTTCATTAATAATTCAAATGCGCAGTTTGAATTTTTATGCTTTAAAAAAATTCATTGAGGCCGGCGAACAACTGGCACCTGAATTTTCTCACTAATTTTTTATTAGTGAGTTTTTTATTGTTCATTTTTTCTCTTGAGGCACCACTGCGCTTCCGACGATTATATATGTTTGCTTTATAAAAGCTTCTGTATGCTTTAGCAGTCATCCAAACAACCGTATCAACTGTCCTCTTTCACACAACTTTGTTGAAGTTCATGAAGTGCTGTATTTGAATTGTAATTTGCATTTGTAATTTCAATTGAGTGCTCTCAATAGATAGATGGAATAACTTCTTCATTTTTGCAGAACTGTATCTGAAATTCTGTTAATACTTTAAGGCCACCTTATGACTTACATTAATAGTACTTACCTTTTTGTCTTTCCTCATTCTCTATCTCTCTTGCCCTCTTTAAGGTAAGATTTTAGACACTAGTAAGTTTCAATTAATTTGCCAGTTATTATAAAACAAAATTAATATAAATAATATTTCTTTCTGTTATAGTTTGGAAATGCAACGAATGCATTTACAAAGTAGTACACAGGCGGAATTGGATTTATTGAGGAAAGATAAAATAAACAAAACTGATTTGATAAAAAAGTTGTAAGTAAAAGATTCCTCATTCATTTGAATAAAAATATTGTACTTTAGCTTGTATTAAAATAAATTCTGCTTTGAAAACTGGAACCTATGATTTACAAGAGGTTTTCATACATTTTAAGTTGCATTTAACGAAAATTTAATTTTTATGATCTCATAATAAATGATGATTATTAATGTTTGTTTTTTCATTAATGGTACAGATTCAACAAACACGAAGAACCATTAAATCAGATCCTAGGACACATTCCTAACGACAATATTGCAAAAGAAATAAAAGAATTTATCAGGTATTGATTGAAAAGCCTGTTTCAATTTAGTAACTGCATAAGATTTTTCAGTACTCCAAAATTTAGTAAAGTAATTAATTAAATAAAAAAAAGTCTCAATCCCAGTTCTTTTAAGCTTTTGTTTTAATAATAACCCAATTATCGGCGAGCAGATGATCTGCAGTGCGGATTATCCATGAGTGCCGTGAAAATTTTTTTTAATTACGAACCTCAAATAAACCAATTTTAATCCAAGCCAATAACAGGGAAAGTACTATAGACCCTACAGTGTGAAGGTCGAAAATTACTGACAGGTTTATTGTGCATCGTAATCCTATAGGCCTTCTCGGAATTTGTGGATGCAAACGTAGAGCAAAGGTTTCTGCTTTACTGTACATATTTTAAAAGTTTTACATATTATGTTTTTTTTTACAATAATTTTTTAAATAAAATAAAATATTTTTTTTTGATGTTTACACCTCATTTTTAGTCTTTTTTCGGGTTATCCGCAATTTTCGTTATCTGCGAAGCCCTTGCCACCCAATCCCGCAGATAATTGGGGCTCTACTGTAGTTTAATTAAATAAGATTGAGGATTTAAAAAAAGGCCTGGTAATGTGAGATATCTAGATTCCAGCAGGTATAAAAGCCGAGATTTAATTGTTTATTTTAAAGATGGGGAAAAAGGGATACAAAGATAAGTAGTTATTGCAATGTTCTCGCTTTCATTTTTATAAAAAATATTTCTTTATACATTAGTATCGAGCAGAATATGTTATCAGTAAAATTTCCTTAAAAGAATTGATATCTCCATTTACTTTCTTTCCAGTGGTTTATTGAAGATTTTGATATTTTTCCTTTGTGATCTTGAACTAAGGTTTGTTTTGCTTATTTAAGAAGGAATAGCAAAAACCAAATTAATAAGAATTAAAGCCAAGAACAAGCTTAGAAATATTGTATAGCTTACATTTTATTTTACTGGTTTCATTGGTACTAGAAATAATTCTATGTTCAGAATAAATGCTTTTAAGTATGAACTTTATAGTAATGCTTTTCTAAATTTGAATCCATCTTTAATAAGCAGAAAAAACAAATATATCTTAAGTTCTTTTCATATTCCTGAGCTTTCATGTCGGGAATCGGAGACAGCTGTTTCAGCCTTACTAGGCTTCTTCAGCCAGATTTACCCTTGATGATAGCCCAGGGTGCATGACAAAGATAAAGTTACCACTTCAGATCCCCGAAACGGACCCCAACAAAATAAAAAAAAATTAAAAGTGCACATAAATAAACAAAAATTCTCACACCCTGAACCTTTGTTTATTAATGTGCACTTTCATTTTTTTTTTCATGAAACTTTTTATGGCTGCATGTTAATTTATTTTATTTTCTTATTTCCTTGAATTCAGGCAGATCGGTAACGATTGCCGAAATCTTTCTAGTGAACTCCAAAAACTTAAAATTAATTCATCATCAGCTGAAAACAAAAGGAAAATGTGGATGTAAGTTTATTTCTGTTATTTTTAGGTTAATAAGAATTGATAAAATGGTAAATAGAGAGAATAAACAAATGCATTCTTCTTTATTGTTATTTAATGAATCATTGTTCCGTTGTAGTAAGTTAAAAATAAAGTATCATGTTATTTTACTAAATTGGATTGACTGACCGATTCACTCGTCAATCTTTTCAGTTTAAAATGTAGATTTATGTAAGATTAAGCAATTTCTTTACAGATAATAATGGCTTTTGCTTAATTTCTTCGTTTTAATCAAAATGTTCATTATTTATTAAAATAAAAATAAGTTATAATAATTCTCTGTAAACAGTTAATACAAACTTATACGACAGCCTTGCCATGAGAAACTCAGTTTCCCCTTTTTTTTAACACTTTTTCTTGTGACTCTGTAACCAGAATTTCATGCTGTTGAAATGGGCATTAAAGAAACTTATCTTTCTTAGTTAAATACAATAAATTTCATAATTTTTGGATTTGTTTTACATCTTGCTGTTTGAGTGGGCTGATACTGGATCACAAATCTCACTTTGTTTTTATTTGAATTATTAGTAGGTTGTGCTGGCCTAGTTTTTCTCTTAAATCAAAATGGACATTGTTTTATTTACATTAACCACATCATATTTAGAATTAATGCTGAAGGTATCCCAAGTTATGTAGATTAAATCCAAATTACAGGCCTGTAATTTTTCATCATGGGTAAAATAAGTAGAAGGTAAAAAACCAGGACGTTTCAGCGTACCAGTAAGCTATTTTCAACTGTCAACTGTCATATTTGGAAATTAAATTTTTTTTTACTCACTATTTGATTCCAACTTTTCCATGAACTAAGCTCGAATCCAAATTTCTAAGAATATTATTAAAATTATTTCTTTTAATAATAAATAGTTGTCTTTTTAAGTAAATAAGCAAATAACATATTTTCTTGTAAAGAAATTTCCTTGTACAGGAAAACTATGATGCTTAGAAACAAAATGATACGTATACTGTCAAAAAGATGACAGACTGTAGTCTTACTGTGCTTTCAATAGCTAGCATGAAACAGATTGTAGAATTGTAAATCTCATTTCTGAATATAATGTTTGTTTTTCTACCCCGTCTGTCAGAATTAATAGACTGTTCATTGACTGCTCTTTTGTCTGTTGATTCAGGCTGTGAGCAAATGAACAGCCATAGATGAAGTGGCATTAAGATTTGAGACTGTGTGAGGTGATGGTTTTAGGCTTCTGATACCTCGTATCAGATGCCTTATATCCCCGGTTTGTCTGTCCGTCTGTGGACAGGTATCAGTGCAGCAACCACAAGGACTAGAGACTTGGATAGGGTGTCGTTGGGAAGGTCTCGCCGAGAGCAGCTCAAAGCCGCAGAGCTTGTGTCTCTACGTGGTCAGAGTCCTGAGATACAGGGGTGTCAACATAACAATACGGTAACAATTGATATCAACGACAACAATGCTTTACAAATAATATTAATAATATACTATTATTAGTATTATTATATTTTCTTATACATATCAAAAGCTGTTGCGAAGTATTGTGATTGGTTTACTAATCGCTATCACTACCTTGTTTCTTTTTTCAGCTCTTTGTTGTTGTTGTAACTGTGTTGAATAATTAATTGTTGATTTATCAGATAATAAAGATATTCCCTCCATTTTATTTTTAACAGGGACCAGTTAAAAAAGAAGGAAGATGAATTAAAAGGTAATTTAGTTAAATCTTTTTTTTAATTTGAATTATCAGAATATATATATACAGCGATGATAAGTTTTACAGCCCAAGTTTTTTTATCTAAACTTCAACCTTGCAATTTTATGGATTGATGTATTAGAAATTTTATTTCTAGTGAATCTTTTTTTATTATTTGTTCTGTTAGGATTCGAAGAAAAAATTTTCCAAATTTGTGGGAGTCAGGATTTTGACAGTAGTTTGTCTGTTCTTCAGTCGTCTTTGAAAGAACTTCAGGAGTAAGTATCCTTTGTTATAACAAGCAGTTGTGTTATTTCTCATCTATTTTCTTTAAGGAAAATGATTAGATATCGTGATAATAAAAGGCAAATTGAAACGCTTCTTTCTCCCTAAGAAATAAAATAAAAATTTTAATTTTAATGGATGGATTTTTAAAAGATGATTCCTTTTTCATTTCAGTGCTTATCTCATGCAAATGTATTTATCAATAAAAATTTGAAATTTATAATTTAAAAGTTAATAATGTAATTGATAGGAATAAATTTTGAGTTACGTATTTAAAAGCAATATGGAGGGTTGTTCCAGATCTCTGGGAACGAATTTTAGTGATGCATTGCTGCAGAAAAATCTGTGTATCCACTACCAGTAATGTTCAGTTTGATAGCCCATTACTGCTGCTGTTGATCTATATCATAATTTCGATTGAAGCAGGCTGTTACAGAGTTCCATCGTAGCAATTTTTGTCCACGTCTCCTGACAAGCTTTCCAGAGACTATCTATTATGTGGGAAATCCTTTTTCTAGTCCTTGTTTTAGGAGTTCAAATGCACAAAAATCCATTGGTGTAGCATCTGGTGATTTCCCAGGAATGTCATTGATAGGTACAGCTTGTATTCCTGTTTTCTGTTCCATTTTGTTTCAAATAAACAGGTTGAAGCAGAGGTGTGACTGGAGGCTTTATCTTGATGGTGCTAAATCTTGTTTGTGTCGTTAACGTATAAACGGGCAATCTCATTTCCATAAATTGGGTCCACAACATTAGTAGTGGGAGTTGACCTTTTCATTTTGTGCAACATGACGAATGTTTACTTGCTTTTATAGCTGTATCCTACAATGATCATGAATCTCTTTGAAAAAGTTCTTTGCATTCTCTATACCAGTGTTTTTCAATCTGTGGGTCCTGAAGTCTTGCTCGGGGGGTCGCGGTCACAAGCCAGGTAAAAGTAAAGCCTGTTTATCTTTAATATTTTTTTCTAATCTTGGTTCTAAACGTCTCCCTTTCATGCTCGCTCGGAGCAAAGCGCAAAGACAATTTATAATCTTGTCTGTACTCACTGGCATACTCCGACAAATACCTTCAATCAAAAATTGATCGCTAGGGGGTCTCCAGAATTTTTTTACTGAAAAAGGGGTCGCGTATTTAAAAAGATTGAAAAACACTGCTCTGTACCATCTTTGAAAATTTTTTGTCATCCTTTTGATGATAGTAAATTGTTTGTGGTTTGTTGCATCATTAAGGTAGACCTATGCTTCCTTTAAT
>JAFIDM010009589.1:0-18923 GCA_023159025.1 Thereuonema tuberculata
CTGCATAAACAACAAGGCATTGAAGATCACTGCTAGATTTACTTACCTAGGGGCCGAAATAACAAGTGATGGTAGAGTGGAGCATGAAATCACAAGGCGATTGGAGAAAGGGGGAAAGCTATACCAGGGAGTGAGACACCTTATATGGGATAAGAAAGTCCCAAGGAAGGCAAAAGAAATAATCTATAAAATGTATTACGTGCCTATAGTCACCTATGCAGCGGAGACATGGGTGATGAATGCTAGAAACTGGAGTAGACTTCAAGCTGGGGAGATGAAGTTTCTTAGAGGTATAGTAGGGAAGACTAGATTAGACAGAGTGAGAAATGAGGATATCCGGGAGGAGTTGGGGGTAAAAAGTTTGAGGAAAAAGGTGGAAGAGGGAAGGCTGAGGTGGTTCGGGCATGTGAAAAGAATGGAAGATGGTAGGACTCCTAAGATCTGGCAAGAGTTTAAAGAAGGAGGGAAGAGACCAAGAGGGAGACCGCGTAAGCGATGGCTGGATGATGTGAAGTACAGCCTGGAAGAGAGAGGCATCCCATGGGAAAGAATATGTAGAGAAGAGGCTTGGAAGAACAGGGAGAGGTGGAGAGGCTTAGTTAATTCCTAGACCCACAGCTGGTGGAACGGGAAAGGATATATATGTATGTATGTATGTATGTATGTATGTATGTTAATGACATATTTTCCCTGCAGTTTAATGAATGAAAAAAAAACCAAAATTAATGATTTTAAAAAAATTTAATTCAAATTAAAAAAAAAACATAGTAATTAAGTAGAGCCACAAAACGAATTAGTCATTCTTAACAAATAAACAAATTAAATTAAAACACTTTTTTCGGGGAATATTAAACTCTATCTGACTTGACTTGACTTATTTCCTATCGCTCCTAGTGGAGCATAGGGCAGCAGTAAAGACCTTCCATCTAGTTCTGTTGACAGCCAAACATTTCACCTCACTCCAGATTTTACCAGCCTCCAAAGCCTCCTCTTCCACTGTCCTTTTCCATGTTTTCCTCGGGCGACCTCGCCTCCGTGTTCCTTGCGGATTCCAATCTAGTGCTGTCCTTTCAACAGCTCCGTGTTGTTTACGCAATGTGTGGCCAATCCACCTCCACTTTCTCTCTTTGATTTGTTCTTCAATCTGCCGTTGATCTGTTGCCTCCCACAAGTCATTATTTGAGATCGTATCCGGCCACCTCACATTTAAAATTTGCCGTAGACATCTATTTATAAAAACCTGCAGATGATTTACAATTGTTTTTGTTGTCTTCCATGTTTCACAGCTATAGAGGAGGACCGACTTCACATTGCTGTTGAATAATCGAAGCTTGGTTTTCCTTGATATGTTTTTATTTCGCCAGACAGGATATAACTGGACAAAGGCTCCATTTGCCTTCCGAATCCGACTCTTAACATCTTCATCCGCTCCTCCATCTTTCCGGACTATGCTACCCAGGTACACAAAGGAATCAACTTGCTAAACTCTATCTAAAGTAACTAAAATAATTTTCTTCGCACTTTTCGCTCTGCAAAATCTTTGATAATTTCTGAAAAATTTATACTGTTGCAAACCTTGTGTTCTATTGAAATCATAGCCAATCCAAATAATCTTTTTTGTGTGAGGGTGGACAGTAGATCATTTTTAATTATTTTTAATTTAGAAAACCTTCTTGCAACTGTTACTGTTAAAGTCAAAAGAATTCTGAGAGCAATACTGATATTTGGACCAAATCTTAAATCTGTTATAAATTTTAAAACGTCTCGAGGAGACAAATTACTATCTAAAATCATACAAAGGACTGACAACTCCTCTGAAAGTTCTAATCCATTTACATCAGATGAGTCCTCATGGGTTAAAATAGTCTCGAGGCTCTTATAATGTTCTAACAATTCATCTTTTGGCAGTTCTCTTAAGGCATATATGTTATACAAAAAAGCAAAATATTTACTATGCTCAGTAATCTGGGAAAACCTTAACTTCAAGGAGTTTATCTATAATGTGAAAAAATACTTCGATCTTATATTTTTGACGGGGATCAATGACTGGTTCATCATCACACTCTTAACCAACTGCTTCTTTTTGGATCGAACACAATGTTTAGGCACATTTTCAAAATCTAACACCTCGCTGTCGATTTCAGCAGCTAAGGCTTTGGCGTCTTCAAGAACTTGAGTAAAATACTCATCTAAACGTGAGTTTTCAAAGAAAACTTTGGTGTTTTTTATTAATTTAATGACAGAAACAAAGTCAAAATCTTTACTTTGCATTAATTTCCTGACAGGATTTATCCGATTCAAAGCTTCTTACCAAATTATTACAGAGCATAAAAATTTAAAATGTTTAATTTGATTCAACGAACCCGAAGCTTCGTCTCGTGTATCCATATCTGTGTTTTGGCAAACACTAAACATCGTAAACTTGCCCAATTTGATGTCTTAGTGGTTTTATTGCCTCGATTCGACTTTCCCATCTCATGTCACTAAGTAATTTTAGAGTAATACCTTTTACATTTATCGAAAGAATTGACCATCTCAATGTTGAAGAGGAAAAGAAAATGTAGATCTTTTGCACAATATTAAAAAAATTTGTAGCTTCCAGTGAAGACTTTGCCATGTCGTTTACCACTAAGTTTAAAGAATGACTAATGCAATGAACATAAAATACCCGTGGATTCATGTTTTTTATCCAGGCTTGGATCCCACTTTCAATACCTTTCATATTGGCTCCGTTATCGTACCCTTGCCATCTTATGTTCTCTAAAGACAATCCAAGTGCTGATAATTGTTCTAAGATAACTTCTGTTAGTTTGAGATCTGTAGATTTTTCGATTGGAATAATTCCTAAAAAACTTTCATTTATTACAATTTCTAACGTTCTTGGATGGTCTTCGGTTTGATTAATAGAAATATACCTAATTATCAGAGTCATCTGCTCAGTTTTGCTAGCATCTGGGGTACAATCTAAAAATAATAGAATACTATTTCGATTTCATAATAGCTTTCAGAATATGGCTTTTTATACTGTCTGATATCGTATTAATGAACTCATTCTGAATAGTTTTACTTAGTAAATTGCTTGTTTCTACTCTTTCTTCAAAACTCAGCGTACATGTTCCTGCATAACAGGATCAAATTCAGCTAACAACTCTACTAGTTTTAAAAAGTTACCATTGTTATATTGATACAGATTATCAGAAGTACCTTGAAAAGCCAAGCCACTTTTTGCCAATATTTTGACGATTTAGGCAATACGTAACAAAACTCCATTGCAGTGTTCTATTTCTGACTCAATTATTCTCTGTGACTCGGCATCTATCGTATGCGACGATTTGAGCCTATCTGAAAGTTCAAACCAAGATTTTATGTAAATTTAGTGTAAATGATTTTTTTTACGTACTATAGATTTATAAATAGGTAGGTAGGTACTTATTTAGTAAATTCACATACAACTCCGCTATTTGTATGATGGAGTGTTTTCGCTAATGACGAACCCACACTTCACTTCATGTATGGAAATAAAAACAGTGACGAAACTAGACTATTAAAAATTATTTTACATGTGTTGATACTTATTTACAATAAAAACTATAAAATTACACAATTAAAAAATGACATATTTACAAATGGAGGCTTTGAAACCCATAAAGGGTTCATCATCATGCCCTAATAAAATCTTCAAAGGTTCTAGTTATATACAATTACGAAATCTCTTAGTACCAATAAAATTGTTTAATTCAAATTAAAACATTTTCTGAGCTTTCCATTGGATAAAGATCTCTTACAATCAATCCTATAGGAAAACGCTCTAGACTGCCCTCTGTCCGTCATTTAAGGAACTAAAAATAAATTAAATTATTTTTTTAATCAAAAAGTTTTTGTCTTTTGTTCTTGTTTTAATCTATCATATTTCTCACATGTCTGTTCTAATTAATTTGTATTTGTTTTGGATTATTTAAATTTGTATTTGTCTTGGATTATTTAAATTTACGATCATTTCATATTGTTTATTAGTAGTATGAAGGGATTATTGGAAAGAATTTGTAATATGAAGGGATTATTGAAAAGAATTTGTAATACAATGGATTTGTTCAAAGAATTGTTACGATGTACTTTGTTGTTATATTTTATGTTGAATAAGAAGAGGAAAATTTTCTCTTTCTTATTTTCATCTTTATTTTATATTTTGTATCATTTGAGATTCCTGAAGAAGTCCTATCATAAGGATGAAATATAGAATGTCTAGTAAAAGAAGTTGTAAGGTTTATTGACTCTATTTTCTATATATGGTAAGAAGAATTATGAGAATATGATATATATTTCTCATTTTATTAATCTTATCCTTAATTTTTTTCTTATGGATTGCTGAAAATTTTTTAAAATTACTATTATCCAAATAATGTTGAATGTTAACATTAGGTATAAATGAATTGTAAGAATCCAATAATCTAGTGAATAAAGATTCTATGACCTCCCTACCTAATTTATTTTTCCATTCATCTATAATTATGCATTCCTCAAAGTTACCAACATGACCTTTTTTATACATATGATTAGCTATGAAAGAGCCATTAACTTTTCCAGTTCTTATACAACTGCGGTGCTGATTAAACCTATTATTCAAAGTCTGACCGCTATTCCCTATGTAAAAAAACAACTTTCTTTATCACAAGGGACCAAATAGAGACAATCCTTTTTTTTCCATTTTATTTTTTATTTTGTCCTTATGTTCAATGATAATTTGTTCTCCAAATAATATCCCAAGCTAATATCAGTACCCTTAAAAATATTCCGTAGTTGTTTGTGTATTATAGGATTAAATGGAAAAGCAGCCCAGACTAGTTCATTTTTCTCTTTTTTCGGTAAAGGGTTATAAATATTATGAATACATTTTGCCATAGTGGAGTCTACTAAATCAATAGGATAACCACAACTAATAAATCCTTTTTAATCAAATCTAAATGTCTATAGAAAAGATTTTCGTTGGAACAAAGGGTAAAGGCTTTCTTTATTTTCATGTTAATTAAGTTGGTTTTAGCAAAAAGATGAATGGCAGAGGAATATAACGTAATGTTACTACCCGATGTGGGTTTTGAATAAGGTTCAGTAATAATGGTTTTAACAACATCATAATTTCAATCATCACATCAAGAAACGGTAAACGACCATCCTTATGCTTTTCCAATGCAAATTGAATGTCTTTATGAATAGCATTAAATTGATCCAAAATGACTTTCTCGGAATTTTCATCAGCAATTATAAAAATAACATCAACATAGCTCTGAAAGAAGTATGTTGAATTGTCAAAGAAAACAAAAAAAGAATATTCCAAAAACTGCATGGAAATTTCCGCTAAAATCATTGATGAGGGGAGCCCCATGAATAACCCAAGATGCTGGAATACAATAAGATCATTGGTCATAAAGAATTGGTTAGCAAACAAAAATTCTATTAGACAAATCAAATCTAGTTTTTCTTTTGAACTGTGATCTTCAAAATAAAAATAAAAAACTTTTATTAATAATCTATAAGTAATAGATGTAAAAAGATCCTTAGCATCTTTAGAGAATAGTGTACTCTCCATTTGTAACAAAGCTTATAGGACTGTTTTTAAATTCTTGTAACTTTGTAGCCACCATCTTAGAAATCCTTAATAATAAAGATCTAGCGCAGTTGATGATAGACCCAATTGCAAATTAGGTTGTTTGAGTTCCTGGGCTTATGAACTTTAGGTAAGACCTTCATTTTGGGGAAACTGTATTCTTCTTCTAGTATTTCTTCTGTATCTTCACCTAGATCGATTTTTCTATCTAAAAGCCTAACATTTTTTCTAATCTTTCAATGCACCTGATCAAATTCCCATTTTTGGATTTCATAATTTTTCTTGTTATTGATATGTAACTCAATTATTTCTTTATAATTCTTAGTATTTAAAATCACCGTTTTATTTCCTTTATCGGAAGGAACGATGATAATATCCTTATTTTTACATAAATTCCTGTAAGCTTTAATTTCCAATGGTGATAAATTACTTTTTTGAGACTAACCCCTATTTTGAAATTGTATATAACTAGAACCTTTGAAGACTTTATTAGTGCATGATGATGAACCCTTTATGGGTTTGAAAGCCTCCATTTGTAAATATGTCATTTTTTAATTAAGTGTGTAGTTTTCTAGTTTTTATTGTAAACTAGACTATTATTATAAAGTTGAAAAGCCTTCCCGATTGGTCAGTTAATCTGCCCTGTGATTGGCTGAGTCGGGGGGGCCAATCAGCTGCGTACGAGCTCTCTCTCCCAGAGACCGACAGCACAGAGAGCTTTCGAGCAAGCCAGAGGCGGACCAGAAGGAAAGCTCAAGAGCGTTTGAAAATCCATCCAAAAATGTAAATAAAGTGTGTGTGCCTTAGACTAAACTCCACCATTAGTCCTGTAGTTTTTGACCACACATCACTATGACGAAACTCCCCTAACCTGTTACAGTTTCAGTCTGTACGAAAAGCAACTATTTTTGTTTTTCACTTACCAAAAATCAAGTTCAAAACAGAGAGCCTTCTTTTTTATAAGTTGGTTAAAACAAAGTACTTCAATGTATATTATATATCTTCGGAAGGTCAGGATTCCACCAAACCTTATGTCTGAACACAAACACTCAGTCCAGTAGTTTTTGAGAAAATTGCGGATAAACGTACATATGTTTATAATATTTATACATAGGAGGGAAACAGAGAACTCCCTCAATTTGAAATATTAAACCACCGACCGTTTTTTTTTTTTTATTTTATTTTGTGAACGCTACCAACGGCAAGTATTATTTTTGGTTATATATTGGTAATTCCCCGTTTCTGACTTGGATTCAGTGTTGTAGTAATGCTGTATTATCGAATTCATTTAAAATAAGTTTTTCAATTTTGGGCTTTTATTCGTCAGGTTCATGAGCACTATGAGCAGTTTGTCAATGAATAGTTTACTTAATAGTCTATTTGATTAATATATTCGAATAATTATTTATGCCTTCATTAATTACAAAATTCATAAAATTACTTTTTTAGTAGTCGCCAACCGCCCTCAATTTTGCCGCCCCTCATTTTCGCCGCTCTGGGCATTTGCCCGGCTTGCCCCCCCTTAGATCGGGCCCTGTTAGTATTCTATCATATAATAATATTCATTGTTACATAACCAACATCATATGAAGCTAATAAAAATTCGATGGGTTTTTAGGCAATTATTCCTGAAGGATACAGCATTATTTCAGAATTGCTTCTTAGTGACCACCAGTTGAGAATCCTCTCACTATTTGCTGGAAATAATAAGGATCGGTTGTAGCATTTTCAAGCAATTTGGGAACAACATGTCTCATAGAAGTATAGAGCAGCTATGCACCAATACACGTATCATATGACACAAACAAGCACAACTTGCTACAATATTAGTAAAAGAAAGGTGTTATCAAATGAATAAAATTAAAAGCAAAGAAAACAAGAGCAGCACAAGAATAAACAAACAAAAGGAAATCTCCTTTCTGATTCCTTTATCGGGGAGGGCGAGGTTTGGGCTGATGAGTGCGCAGAAGCACGAAACAGCTGTTCCCAATTCCCTCCCCATAAAATGAATCAGAAAGGCGATTTCCTTTTGTTTGTTTATTCTTGTGCTGCTCTTGTTTTCTTTGCTTTTAAAAATGAATATAATTGGATTTCAGTTTTAAATTCTTTATTAATAGGAAACTTATTTAGAATATACATATTTGTAATAAAATAACAAAGAATGTGATTGCAAGTATATTCCTCAATTATTTTTTTTTTCAATTATAATTCTATCTATTTTACACTTGTGTTTTGTATTTTTACATGCGGTTTGAACTTTGATTTTTATTTTTAGGACAAAAATCTTGGTCTTTGGTTATAAATGGGATTACTTGAGTTTATTAGATATTTTGAATTTGAAATAGTTTTACTATATTCTTCTTGCATCAATTAACTCGCTATATGTTGCTACTACAGATGCGCTATTGTAGTCATAGATTAAAAATAGTTCTTCAGGAAATAAAACCAACCTGAAGTGCTGCTCTCTGAGATGATGACAAAACATGGGATTCAACTGCAGGTTGCACTGTCTAATGGAAATACAAAAAAAGATAGCCGCTTTTAAAAACTGAAGTTCTGCATTATACAAAATAATGATTCAACACATCTGTATATTCCTAGAAATTTTCTAACAGTATAAAGCTGAATTTTCTTATTTTTTCTTTCTATATATTAAAAAACAAAATTATGAAAAGAAGGTAATTTTTAAATTCGTGATACTTAGTTCAGCTTCTTTCTATTCCCCATGCAAAATCTATAAAATGTTTGTATTAACAATTTTTTCATTAACTTCTTAAATCTAAAGCAACAAAATGAAAATTCAGTTTAATTACATTTACATCAAGTATAAAAAATTCAAAGTGTAAATTATTAATTTTAATACTCACTGGAGACATTGCAACCATGGCAGGGGCCCTGAAATAAAAACAAAATAAATGTAAGTATTACTTTAAAGCTAAATTATTAAAAGAAACTTTAGTTACTGGTACCTAAAGTTCACTCTACAAATTACTTAATATTATACAAAAGTCATATAATAAAGTGCATCATACAATACAATAAAATGATAAATAGTTCGTTAAAAAATGCAAGGTAAAGCACAGGCTAAATTTCTGGGTGAAAATTTTAAGTGAAAACAGCATAAACACAGCATGTTAGCAATTCTATTAGAAACAACTAAGACAGTGAAAACAGCATAGGCCTAAACCAGCATACTAGCAATTCTATTAGAAACAACTAAGACAGTGAAAACAGCATAGGCCTAAACACAGCATATTAGAGCAATTCTATTAGAAACTAAGACAGTGAAAACAGCATAGGCCTAAACACCGCATATTAGAGCAATTCTATTAGAAACTAAGACAGTGAAAACAGCATAGGCCTAAACACAGCATATTAGCAATTCTATTAGAAACAACTAAGACAGTGACTATAGCATCATTAAAGTTTGCTACCGAATGAGCATTCCAACAACTTCTTGAAACTGCTCATTTAAATTTAAATTGAATTAAATGCATCAATTAATGAAATTAAAATGCAATATATTATATTTTCAAGCAATAATTACCCTGGGGAATTCCCTGGCTGAGTTTGTTTTTGTAGCATCTTCTTTTGGGCTTGCAATTCTTCTAATATTTTTCTGTTTTGGATTTCTGAAAATGATTGGTAATTCCTCATATTGATTTTAAATCTGAATTTTTAAGTAATTAAATGAAACCGCCAAAGCGCCAATAAATTTTATCTCTTTTTATTTAATTGAAATTTATAATTATTAATGTTGATACATCATTGGATACGTAAATATGTGTTTGTATGTGTGTTTCCCCTCTCTCTCCTTATAACAGATTTTCAAGAGAAAGTAATGTTTGCCATTAATTCTCAACATTGCTACTTTGGATAACAATATAACTATTATCAAAACATAAATTACTGCACAATGAATTATCTATTCTTTCATTTTTATCTGTTACAATACAAACATAAAATAGTACATATCTATGTATTTTTATTATTTTCACTTAATGAAATAATGATAAAAACACCCTGGCTATATTTATACCGGGTGTTTCTGAACTTAGGTTACAGAAGAATATGGTAGATAGAAGGTACGAAAACAAACAGTTTTAATTTAGTAATGTGTGTCCAGTCTTGCACCGATACAGCACTGCAGTTGTTTTACTGTTGTGGCTGGTAAACAATCACTCATTGCCACTTGCCCATTTGGAGTGTTGTGCATTAGAGAAGATGTTCAAAGCGATGCCCCTCTTGTTCTATACAATAGTGGCATCGCCGGAGCACTGACTGCCTTACTCATTCAAAAATGCCAGGTGTAGTATGGAGGGTGTTGCAGGCTTCGACAATTCGTTGACTTAGTTCATCGACAGGTATGGCGTACACGAGGCTCTTTACATGACCCAACAGAAGAAGTCAACCGGATTAAGATTTGGCAATCGTGCAGACCATGGGATGGAACCTTGAATACCAATCCATCTTCACCAAATGTTTCCAACAGGCATCATCGTGCCACGAGACTGGAGTGCGCAGGTGCACCGTCATGTTGGAACCACATCCTGGCAAGTATAGCATGTGGCAAGTCTTCCAACAGAACTGGCAGGGTGTTTGTCAGGAAGTCCCGGTACAGATTCCCCATTAAACGATTTGGTAAGACATAACACTAAAACGCCGTATCAGTGCAAGACTGGACACACATTACTTAATGAAAACTGTTTGTTTTCATACCCTCTATCTACCATATCCTTCTGTAACGTAAGTTTGAAAACATTTTGTATATATATATATATATATATATATAATCTAGACAGAGAGAGAGAGAGAAAATTTAGTTAGCGTTTAGCACTCAAATTCTGTCTACAATTAGCTTGATATTTGATATTATGATAAATTCAAAAATTTCCTCTGTTAAATAAGTCATCTCTGGACCCTATTAGAGGCTTGTTCATGTATTGCCACCAGATACGTAGACCCTAATTGTACAGACACCTATCTTTCATGCCCAATGTTGTTTTGTTGAAATGATGAATGAATGATGAAATGATGAATGAAAAATGACTAATGTACAGACAGAATAGTAAAAATTAGATTTATTAATTAAAATTAATATATTTGTTTAAACATTTTCCCATATAAATTGGCAATTTAATGCACATGTGAAAAGCAGAATTACAAAATTACTGCTTTTTGTTGTTGTTTTTTTTACAACAGAGTTTACAAGAAAAAAAAGTACTAGAATAACGGGATTATTAATTTATAGAAGTGTTATTTGACTGTACAGCTGTTCCATAAAAAGTAGTTTAAGTATTGCCAGATGATATCCTAAGGAGAAAATATTCAAGAGGTAACTGGCAAATGAAAAACTGGTGATGGTATAAGCAAAGATTTTCTGTAGTGTATTAAAGGGATAGCACAAAAGCAAAATTTGCTGTCAGCAACTACATGGAGTGAAGATATACGACAGAACTGGACCTGGGAATATACAGCGAAGAAGTCTTAGTGAGAGAAATTACAAACTGCTCTTTTTAAAGTGGACCATCATTGATATTCTCATGAATTTTGACAGTTACTGAAAGCAGATATAAGTGACTGGATAATGTGGTTATGTTATGAATACCCTGGAGGAGATGCAGTAGCGTTGGAAATAACTAACGCAAATTCTCAAGATTGTTATTATAGTCATATATAACAGATTCTACAAAGATAAAAATAATAAGATAGTGAACTATTACCACACTAAGCTTTAATACTAAAAACATAAAAATGACATGTTTCGATGAGCCCCAAATAAAAAGAAGTCTCTTATCATCAGAGATAAAAATGAACTAAAATTCAAATGAAAAAGAAAGGAGCAATCAGCGGCAAGGTCTGCTGATTGCTCCTTTCTTTTTCGCTTGAATTTTAGTTCGTTTCTGATGACAACAGACGTTTTTTTATTTGGGGCTCATCGAAACATGTCATTTTTATATGTTTTTATTATTAATGCTTAGTGTGGTAATGGTCCACTACCTTATTATTATTAGAACTGCACTAATAATATATAAATATATTTATTCCAAGAAAAATAAAAAGTTTTTTTTTTTTTTAATCAAGTTTCATCACAAGTTACACCAGAGGAAGTTATTGAAAACAAAGGGAGAATGCATAGGAAGACTATTGAGATTACATTTGACGAGTTTCATTATAGGAATCATGTAAAGAAGTTAATCTCCCATACTGGCAATTGTTATAAAAAAAATCAGCTAAGACAGTGGTTGGCAGTGGTAAGCCAGTATGAGAAAACTTCAAAGAACAGGAAAAAATGCTGACGGTAAATTATGGATCAGTGATCTAGTGACAAAGGAAGGCCTGGACTGCAGAGACTAAACTCATCCTAGTCAAAAAAGAAAATCATTATGGAATTTAAGATGGCAAAGCCTCTGACAAAGATTAAAATATACGATTAATAAAAAAAGACAATCTATAGATTTTTTTCATCTTGGCAATGCCTGGTTATATTCCCTAATTTGTAATAAAGAAATATACTCAATAGAATTTTCCTTCTTAAAAATTGTTGTCCAAAATTAACAAGTAACATTACTTTTCATTATTTATACAGGGTAGAACAGCTGAGTTTCACTAGCATAAGTTTGTTTTTTCTTTTTCGGGGGCCGATGGGAGTTATTTCTCCTCCAGATGAAAAAGAGCAACCTCTCAATTCTTTACTGGACTAAAGATTAAGAATTAGACCAGTCCTTTGACCCAACTTTTTCTACTGGTTTGTTTCATTTAAGCTTAAATAAATCTTCATTGTCAAGAGGCCTAAAACAATGTATCCATCTTACCTACATAACCTTTAACAAATGTAAATGTATATTTTCTTTTTCTTCATTAAAATGTTCAATTATAAATTTTCTTCCAGTTTTTGATTCAACTTCATTGAGTCAAAATAAAAGATCTACAATCAAATATACTGGGTGGCCATAATTAAAGAGAGGTGTTTAGAGCCCAATTACCAAAAATTTGTTGGGCCAAACTCTACCAAATTTGGTGTGAATACTATTTAGACCAAGGGGTTTTGATTTCTAAAAGAAAAAAAAAGTAGTTCAGAATTTCGCCACCAGGGGGAAATATGGCGCTGGAAGCTACTTGTGTAGAGAAACACTTGGGCATAATAAATGAAGTTTACAATCAATAGTAATTTTTATTTGGCATCATTTACGGATGTGATTCAATATGTTTTCCTTGCAAACATTCCAATAACTGCATTCTGTGAACAGCATTTCCTACAAAATGCAACAGATCATCTAAGTATCCCTTCAGCCTACAGCGATGAGAGTAAGAAAGATTAACCCCACTAATCCCTAAAACCTAAACACCAAGAGACAATATGCTTCTTTACTCAAAATTGTCTAAAATTTAATCAAACTAAATAATTCTATTTTACACCCTTTTTTTTTATCTTTACAAGATTAAGCAAATGGTAACTTACATTGGTAAATTCTTATAGAAAAAATTGTTAAAGAAAAAGAGATTTTACGTGCCTGATGATTCAATGAAAAGAGTAAAAACGAAGGCACATTACGGCCCCCACGCACCTTCTGAGTCTATCACTGAGGAAGTTTGGCTGGCTGATAAGTCTTAAAGAGGACGAAACGGCTTGTCCCAGTCTCTTGACAGACTCGGGGTGCGAGTCCTTTCCTCTCTTGTTATTTGCGTTGTGCCTTCGTTTTGCTCTTTTCAGAAAAAATCGTTAATAATACAATGGACAAAAACAAATGGAAACCAAAAATTAATGATTTAAAACAAACTATTCATTAATGATTTAAAACAAACTATTCATTAATGAGTACCCAAAATATTTTATTAATAAAATTTGTGGAAATTACTTTAAGAAGAAGAATAATACTAATGTCCCTAAGAAAGAATTTACCAATGCAATAATGATACTTTATGGAATAGAACTATTAAAAGAAACAAAAATGGAATGGGAGAGAAATAATCTATCAATCATAAGAGTAGGACATAAGAAATTAGGTTCTATAATAATAATAATAAAAAAAAAAAAACCAAAAATAAACCAACCTTGTTAAAACTATAATGAACATGATAGGAGTTGTATATGAACTAAAGTGTAGAACATGCTGTAAAGTATATTTTGATAATACAGGAAGAACGTTGAACGAGAGAGTCAAAGGACATGTTAGTGCATTCAGAAATGATCACCCAAATATTTCTGAGTGGGCTGAACATTGTTTGGTTAATAATCACAACCCAGACTCAGAAGTGAAGAATGTGTCATTAATAACAGTCACTGTATTAATAAAGAGAAAGGAATTGAAATTAATAAATTTGTAATAGAAAAATTACAAATTTAAATTTCAAAAAATATTATAAAACTGCATAACCATTTATTTGTATTTTTATCAGGATAATTGTTGAATAAAGAGTCTATTTTAAAAAAAAAAATTGTTTGTTTTAACCACGTTGAATAATAATTTGATACCTTACTTTTTGTTGTAATTGTATAGTTTATTCTTTGGAATAATTTGATATAACAAAGAATAAGGTTTCTAGTGTAACTGCCTTAGTTTTAAATTTTTTTCAAAATGGAGCCTGAAGAAGCAGGGAAAGTTTATTACCCTGTGAAATATCGCTAGTAAAGTATGGAGTTTTTAATAATAAAAATTACATATTGTATTTCTCTATTTAAAATCGAATTGTTAAATGTTGTGAAGATGAGAAGATTGGGCCAATATTTTTTTATCTGAAAATCTAACAAGCTTGGAGAAGATATCATTCAACAACTGAAAGAAATATGAGTATATATTATTATTATCATTTATGAATGAGGGAATCTGTCGTCTTAGTTTTCAAGAGTAAATCTAGTTTTAAAAATCCTTGCAAGAATTGCTTATCTTTGTTCTGTAATATTTATAAGCTTATTTGAAATAAAAAAAAAAAAAAAAAAAGTTATCCCACTACAGACCTATGTAGCCTTTGGGGTTGCAGGAAGTTGTCAGCAATAGCTCATATGACAATATGATGGTTTAATGTGGTCAAGTTCCTGGGATCAAATCCACTTTGTTTTTGTTTTTTCATCTTTTTTTTATTTTTCTGTTTATAACTTTGATTTGTTTTTGCTTACATCAATGTACTTTCTTTATTCAATTATTGTACTTTCTGGTTTACATTGGTAATGCAATTACAAATTTTAACTTGTATCCCCTTTAATTAGAATATAAAATAAAATGTTAATAAACCAATAAAAATAAAGTACCAAGAAGTCTTAATATGCGTATATTAAAAATAAAGAGAAAAATAAAATAAAACGCACTTACTTGTATAAAAGAATAAACAGGATAAAAAAAAGATGGTACTTAACCGTCAGTTTCGGAAATCTGAGCTTATTCTAACATCAGGGACAGCACAAACATATAGGACATCAGAAAACACTTAGGATGACACGAGATGGGGATACATAGTGGAAGTGAGGGAAGTAAAGGGATTAGGGAGGTTTAGCAATAGTGAAAGGCGTCTTGCTAGCCGGTGATAAAGATTCAGCCAGAAGTCGGTAGGATAGTTTATTGTGGTGGGAGAGGGGTTTAGCAGCAGAGTAGTTGGGGCGGGGGGTCCCGTCTCAACGTTGTGTGCTACTGTGTATGAACGTGTGGGGTCTGTTTGTGTTCTTTGATGCGTGTGGATAGAGGTTGGGATGTTTGTCCCACGTAACCAGAGGGGCACTCGTTACATGGGATCCAATATACAGTGTTGGAGGGATCATTGTGGTGTGTATGATGTTTATGTCGGGTGATCTGAAGGCAGAGGCATACTGGTATGGGTTGAGCAATTTTTTAATGAAACTTTTAAGGGGTGGATAGCAGGGAAAGGGAACATATTTGACAGAGGGTTTGGGGGTTTTAGGATATTGAGGCAATTGTGAAAGAGGTGAGAGGTAAAGAGTTATAAACTCTTCAGCTTTATAATATTATTAAAGTATAGATTTGTACCTAAATGAAAAAAAAAAAAAAAAAAAAAAATAGATCAGAAATTTGAGGATCACACATTTCTCATACACAAGATATAGACATCTACATACATTAAGCCTTTTTGAACTTCGTATAGAAACCCATGACCCTTTTTTAGTAAGTGTACCTTTTCCAATTATTTTTGTTCAATATTTAAACTATTAAATGAATGTTCAGAAATTAATTTTAGTAAGACGAGTACAAACACTTGCATCTAACTTGCACTTTATTTATTTTTCTAAATTAGCAGCTACAAGTACAAGGTGATTCAAATTAAAGTATTCCTATGCAGAGCACTCTAGAGAGACAACCAGTGGGTGAAACAACATCAGACTTAGACTATATACATACCAGATGGGGAAAAGATTTCTGCAATAAAAAAAAAATAGTTCAAAAAATGACTGATAGGAGGAAATATGGCACTGCCTAAGGGCAGCAGTAGTACGAATTGGAAAGGAACCATAAACAACGGCATACCAAGTGTTGGCAAGTGATTTGTATTCATTCATTCCGTACATTATGTAAAAGTGGTTAATAGAACCGAGAGTAGCTAAAGTTGCAGGGAGCTGTCAAAAATAATTGGAGGCAATGTTCAATGTGTTGGCTGTTCTGCAGGACATCGAGTGACAGTATGTTCGACATGAGAGATGTTTCACTTGTGCAGTATGATTCGGTCCTTCAAATCTGCCAGGTGAAGAATGTTGCCCCAATAAACCATACTTTTGAGATAACCCCAAAGCCAAAAATTACAGGGGTTCAGGCCTGGCAAATGCAGTGGCTATCTTGTTGGGAATGTGTGATTGATGATTCTATCCTTTGTTGCTGCAGCAACTGCTGAACATGATTCCTATATGAGGAGGTGTTCGATCTTGCATAAATGTCGTATTCAGACATCCTCTTTGCTGGAGGTAAGGGGTGACAGAACTTGTGTAACATGTCCCTATAAAGAGTTGTGGTTACCGAACAGATCACAGGTCAAGTTTGATGGGCAGATCAGAAATGTAATCATAAAGCCTATCCATACTGTTACCTACTGTGAATGTAAGAGAATCTGTTGAAACTGACGGGGATTCTTTGTAGCCCAGATACGGCAGTTTTGCATGTTTGCTGTTCCACATACATGAAAATGAGCTTCATCACTCCACAGGATGTTCCAGGGCCAATCCTCGTCTACCTGCAGGCATGCCAGGAATGTCAAAGCAAAAGTTCCTCGGATGTCGCCATTGCAAGGTAGCAACTCTTGGAGGTGGCCAAGCTTACAAGGATAGTTATGCGATGCTTTGCACAAACATCTCCATACTGTTGTGTACAGTCCATCTAACTGTCTTGCTATGGCATGAGGACTACAAGTACTGCAACATTCTCACGTGACTGCTCATCGACTGCCATTGCAATGTCTTTGGCCACTTGAGGTAGTCTAGGTTTAGGCCCTCTTCCTACGCAGACTGGGAAGCTACCGTCTCATGAAATCAATGAACCATGCATCATGGTATTCGTGAACTTTTACACAATGATATGCAGTTTTTAAAATGGTAGAATAACTTCAAAAGTAAGGCACATTCTGACAACATGAAAACCATCGTGCTCTTTGAAGAATGGTTATAAAATGAAGTGTAGACAATGTGATGTCTTACAACGTATGTGCTATGCAAATTACAACAACTGGTGCCGCTCTCGCAGCACCATATTTCCCACTGTCCATCATTTTTTTAACTAATTTTTTTTTTTATTGCAGAAATCTTTTCCCCATGATCTGGAATGTATATAGTCCAAATCTGACATGTTTCGCCCACTGGTTCTCCCTCCAGAGTGCTCTCCGTAGGGATACTTTAATTTGAATCGCCTTGTACTTTATTAAAAAAATAAAGGGATTATCATTTACACATTTTATTTTTTTCTGGCTTATATTAATAATGTAAGTAATAAAAAAATATATTAGCATGATGAAAAAGAAAAAAAACAAAGGATGAAGGGGAAAAAAAAGAAAGATAAAAGAAGAAGAAGAGGAAAGTAAATTATTTTTAGTCATTTATTTAAATAATAAATTAGTAAAAATAAAGTAACATTTTACCTTATCTTCTAATTAAAGGGGATTTATTTAAAATTTCTAATCACACTACTGATGTAAGCCAGAATATGAGCTATTACTGACAACTGTAGTGAAAAGATTGCATTTCTAACATTTAGGGAATTACAAGAATCCAATAAAAACAATGTAAAATATCTCGAAATCCACGTAGTGTTGGTCCCTAAACTTCATATATATATATATACTTAGAAATACTTCATGTATACTCTCATCTTGCAAATGAGCAACAAATTCGTAATATACAAGGTCTCTTGTAAGTTATTAATTACACTTGGTAATTTCCTATATTAAATGTTCATAAAATCATTAGTTTCGCCTTAACATAATTATAAGCATAATCTCGTTAATACCAGGCAGGTAAGGTGAAACAAACAATTAACTAGTAAAAAGTTGAATGCTTATTTCAAAATGGTTTTGCACGATCTTTTACTATAAAAACTAACCCTCATCTGTCTAATTGCGATCTTGATATAACAGTGAGCAGCAAGCCACCATGGCGGGCGGCCATTGGGGTACCGTAATCTAAAGTTTAACCAAGTAACCCTCATCTGGCTAACTGCAATCTTAAAATAATATGGTTCCCGAATGGCTGTGATGACTTGGTGTGTACTGTTATCTGAAGATCGCAGTTAGCCAGATGAGAGTTTTTCTAGTAAAAGATCGTGCAAAACTACTTTGAAATATGCATTCTACTATTTACTAGTTAAGTTTTCATTTCACATTATCTGCCTGGTATTAACCTGATTACGCTTATAATTATGTTAACAATACCAAGCAAAACTAATGATTTTATGAACATAAAATAGGAAATTACCGGCTAGACTTTACTTTACGGCACAGGTTGTGATTGGGTGCGGAAGAACACACCGCGTGGTTTTTTTAGTATCTCTGACTTGTTTATTTCAGCGGAGAGATATTTTCTATGTTGTTGTTTTTTTTGGGTCACGTGATTTGTGATTTCTATTGTTCTGCTCTGCTAAACAATGGATGGTTTTGAAAAGTTCACGGACGGAAAATGTGATTTTCTTTATCTGGCGAGTTTGAGAGATGGATTTAAGAAAGATATTATTCATTTTTGTATGAATGTGGGTATGATTGCGAAAATATACCCTCCGCACACGACAGACGAACAAACATAAGGTAAGCATTTTTCACCCTTTTCTTTTTTCAACCAAATACAATTACGCTTAGGTTAGCCAAGTTAGGTTGGCTTAGCTGCAGGATATAACCCTTC
>JAFIDM010009591.1:1820-18917 GCA_023159025.1 Thereuonema tuberculata
TTCCACTGGATTGCCCATTTTCAACAAGTACCTCTAAAATGCTCATTGTGTTTTTAATAAATTTAAAATATTGCGCCCAATTTATATAAATTCCACTGGATTGCCCATTTTCAACAAGTACCTCTAAAATGCTCATTGTGTTTTTAATAAATTTAAAATATTGCGCCTAATTTATATAAATTCTAGACTATGGAAATATTTAAATACACTCTATAGTTAAGTAAAAAAGAAAAAAAAATTATTATCACCAATAAGATTTTTTTTAATTTAATTTTAATTGATGCCTCAAAATTTCTTTTAATTTTAGAAAATTATCATTTATGGAATTAAAAACTCCCAAGTTCATCAAACTATTTGGTAAATTACAAAATACTTTTGGCTCTAAACTCTTGAAAAGACATGTAATTTAATAAGTCTTCACTTAATCAATGTTGAAACCACATATTTCTATAGTTCATTATTTAATACCACAGAGATAACTTTATTGTTAAGTTCTGATTGTCTTATGAAAAGACTATCTTGTAAATTATTTTTGAAATAACAAGCTGAAAATTGGTAGAAATGTTGAGAATAGTGTTCTGATTGATATCCCAAAATTCCCCAAAAAATCCATCTTGGGGAAAATCCGACATTTTAAAAAAACCCGCCGCCATCTTGGATATTTCGAGTTTTAAGCATAGCGACTGAACCGAGCGTCTGAATGTATTCGTTTTTGCGTCAAATTACGTAATTCAGGCTGCATTACCTTTCGAAACACTAAAAATTAATAATTAAAGACCAATTGTGGTTCTTGAGAAATAATAATTATGAAAATGGCGACAAACGAAAATTGATCTAAAATTATAATAAATGTTATTATAACTTTAAAAAATTAATCAAAGAAGACTTCATAACACAATGCGTGAAATATAGGCAAAAGTTGCAATAGAAACACATTATTAAGGGTAAAAGTTAGGTAGCTTGTTTTGTGTTACCACTGGAGCTCGACTGCCTGTTCACTAACTAGCCAAAAAGCTTTGACGGTAATGCATGATCTTAAGAAATATAACCTATATTACGATTTGTGCAGCCATGTCCTGGGCAGTAGCCGCACATATTTGTGCAAGGAAAACCGTTTCTTCTGCACCTGCATCTCTTCTCGCAACCACAGTTAAGAGTTGCCGAATATGATATTCAGTAGCCGCTCCGGTACTCGTTCTTCTTTAGTTGGAATGGTTGTCAGCTGAACTGCATGAGCCATCCATCCCCACTCTGCTTGCGGTAGGCGATCCCTCATCCAAACTGGAACCTAGAATGAAACAAATTAAACATTGAACAGCCAGTTTAAAAAGCTGTCGTTGTTGATAAAAACCCTCCTAACTGCAGGTTTGAAACAAAAAAAAAAAAAGATGCGCCAATGAGCAAGTTTTAAATTAGCCGAGTTTGCGCATGGCTCAACTCGCACAGTGTCTGGCTATCACGTAGTTCTCCTACTTGGAAGAATTGTGGGAGACGGTGTACGTGAAGAACACTGTGACCGAGATGGTAAACGGCCATGCCTATGCTCTAGCTGTCCGCGCACATCTTCTGATGCAGCTGTCGTTGGCGATCTTGATCATTCAGGATATACAAGACGCAGACTCTCTTCTCAGCGATCGCTTGAAACGAACACACTCAGACCACACTCTGGAACGACTTCGGTGGATGATGTTTTGTCGTCAGAGTACATCGCCCAGGCAGTAGAGTTGTTCGAAGCAAAGCTGAAAGGCCCCTTTTCATCTGGACGGCTCTTGCGAAGCTGTGAGTGCGATTCTTTTAAGATGGTTGGCATCATGCGTCTGTTTGTCAGAGCTGAACGTTCTGGAGATTGGATTCTTCACTTGCTGTGTGTCCAGAGAATGATTCCGTATTTCCACTCTGCGGGACATCTCAGCTCGAGGATGTTATGACTTCCTTGGAGTTCCGGCAATTTGTTAAGGAAGGCTGCTTCACTGTCAGGAGATCTGCAAAGTTCTGGTCAGGCATATGGACCGATATTACTACAGAGCAAGTGTTAATGAGAAACATGAAGATGGCGGGTGGGCTCACACGTGGATTGACGGATAACGTCAGTGGTCGATGGGTTTGTGCAATGCCTTCATCTGCACATGTAATCGACGCCACTGAAAGATTTTGTGGAGTATTTGCCGAAACCTCCGACCAACATGTGGAGCTAAGAGAGTCTCGGCAAATGAGAGATAAGGCGGACGTTCGCAAGATGGTAGACTGGCTCCAGTCCCAGCATCCTTTTAACGACTCAACAAACCTTCTAATATTCTTGTCTACTGGTATAGTAGCCGACGATACAGTTAACTGTGATGAGGCTCTCTCCCGTGGTTTGCAAGCAAGGAAATCAATCACAGGTCAATGATTCAGTAAACTCCACTTAAAACGAAACAACAAAGTCACGACTTTGCCACTGCATCTAAAACGGCCAAGATCAAACACACTGTAGGCGAAATCAACCATAACCAACTTTTTCACCGATTGCTGTGTGTTGTGCGTGACGATTTTGACCTCGAGGAGTACCTGACATATGAACTTGCAGCAAGGCCTCCAGCGCTGTCTGACGGGATATTAATGCGGAAAGCCACTATGTCTGGATTGATCGACGTTTTAGAAGAGATAGCGCCGTCCAAGACAAACTTTCCAATCAATGCAGAGTTTACAGTCGATGGCGGGTTCCTCCTGCATCGGGTTGTGAGGGCGCGTCCATGGAATTTCAGCCTCATCTGTCTCCAGTATGTGAAGTACGTGGAAAATCAGTGGATGTTGTACCACTTCTGCTCCGTTCAGAAAAGGCACAAAGGGATCTTTCAAGAAGTTCAAGCTTGTTTAAGGGAGACAGTGTCGGTGGTCACCTAATAATTCTAGGTTTGGCTGGGGAATCGCCTGCTGGAAGCAGGGTGGGGATGGAGGAATCGTGCAAGTCAGCTGACACCCATTCCAACTAAAGAAGAACCAGCAGCGGAGCGGATACCGAACATCACATCCTGCAACTGTAAATGTGGTTGCGAGAAGAGACGCGGGTGAAGAAGACAGGTTTTCTTTGCACAAGTATGTGAGGCTACTGCGCAGAACATGGCTGCACACATCGTATGGACTACGCTGACTCGGATAGTGATGATGACGTTGAACCTTTGGCTGACGTGTTGTCATAGTAACGGTAAATAACTACAAAATTTAAAGACTACTTTTTACTATTATTAAATCGACGCTAATTTAGGTTGTAATTTTTCAGATCATGCATTACCATTGAGTGAACAGCCAGTCGAGCTCCAGTGACAACACAAAATAAACTACCTAACTTTTACCCTTCATAATGTATTTGTATTGCTGCTTATGCCTGTACTTCACGCCTTGTGTTATGAAGTCTTCTTTGATTCATTTTTTTTTGTATGTTTCGATAACATTTATTATAATTTTCGAGCAACATTCGTTTGTCGCATTTAAATAAATATTATTTTTTCTCAAGTACAAAATTGGCCTATAATTATTAATTTTAGTGTTTTGGAAGAGAACGCAGCCTGAATTAAGTAATTTGGTGCAGAAACGAATGCAATCAGAATCTCGGTTCAGTCGCTATGCTTAAAACTCGACAAATCCACAATGGGGGCGGTTTTTTCTAAACACTATTCTCAACATTTCTACCAATTTTCAGCTTGTTATTTCAAATGTCCGGGTTCGGCCACTTTTTTGTATAATTTCCCCGCACTAAAATCTCATGCGATGTGGCAAATCCTTTTATTTGTTTTAATTCCGCCGAACTAATCGTCAGGATTAAATCTGCCCTCGCTTTTTCATCAGCTATTATCCAGTCTTCGATTGCTCTTTCAGAATTAGAATCTCCTTCTAAAAGTTTTGGCTTAATTGTACTACCATTTACGTATGTCCACGATTCATTTTTGATAAGTAAGGCTTGAACTTTTATCTTCCAAATATCAAAGTTGTCTTTCGTTAGCGGTTCTATAATTCTATGCATCATTCCGTTTGCACTTGTCCGTCAGTTCCGAAAGTTAGGCTTAAAGGCTTATCACTTTTTCCAAAAGTATTTAATAATTTCCTTCTAGATAGTTCAGGCGCAGAGGAATGCGTTGTCTGGTCCATAACCTGTTTATACAGTTATGATAATAGCAAGAGAGATAAAATATTCCGAGGAATTGGTCTAATATCTTTGAAAAGAAATCTAGAGCCTCAAAAGCTGAAATAGTGTATACATCTTCCATATGTTTTTCATAAACTAATTTTCAGAAAAAATTTGAAGCTGCTGCAAATGTTAGCAACGCCTTAGCTAATATATTTCTAGCTAAAGTACTTCATAACCTTAGTGCTTCTAATTACAGTTCATTCTGTAATTACGTATTCAAAGACAGTTTACCTGCTTCCAAGCTACTACAAATATTCGAATCACATTCACTATTTGGTGTGTTGTTGACATTAGACGTAATTAAAAATGAATTACCAAAACCTGCATCTCTTGAAACGGAGCAATTTCCAATTGTCACTTGTACGGATTCGTCAGTGAAAGGTGTTTGTGAAAACAGCGGAAAAGAATCTCCCAGGAAAAAAAGTCCAAATTAAAGGAAAACGAAGAACCTTGATGCGACTCATCCGAAACGGAGAAATGGCGATGCATTGAAATCATCTGGAAATGATCCAGACATGGATTTCCTTTGTCAGCTGCACCAAGCAAGGAAAAGAAAAGCAGAAAAAAGAAAGTAAAGAATGATATACAGTAGAACCTCACTATAACGGACTAATTGGGGCTGCAGGTTGTCCGTTTTAATGAAAGTCCGGTTTATAACAAATAATTCTGTATCGGTGTAATTCATCAGGGTGTACATCAATGAAAGGACAATAGTTAGCTATAAAAAGTAGTTAACGACATGACTCAAAGGTTACTGAATAAAAACTGATGAGTGTGTGCGGCAATTTGTGGAATTTCAGACAATAACAAAATTAAATGACCGATAGAATTGAGAAAGCAAACGAAGGAACAACGCTACAATGTTGCGAATCCTTCCTTGTAGCGTTGTGCCTTCGTTTGCTTACTCAATTCTTTGAATCATCGGGCACGTTAAATTTTTTTTTTCATTAAATGATCGATGTTTAATCGCTTGCTGGGAAATGTAAAACTCGTCAGATAAATATATGCATCCTTTATTATTATTATATTTTTAAGAAAAACTGTCCGTTACAAGCGATGTCCGTTATAATGAGGTCCGTTATAATGAGGCTCTACTGTAACTGAAATATCCAAAAGTGAGTTACCAAAAAATGAATCTCCTAAAAGTAAACAAGTTGCAGTTATCAGTGCTGTGGCTCTACCATCAGAAGACATTTGTGATGACACAACTGTTTGTAAAAGGAGTGAAAAAGAATCCCGTGCCAAAAGCCAAAAGAAAACGAAGAATTCTGATGTGAATCATAAGAAAGGGAGAAAGACAACTGTTGAAGTTTTAAAACTTTGTGAAAATGATCCAGATAAAGTTCTTATCTTGCCAGCTGCACGGACCAAAGGACACTAAGCAAAGAAAAAGAAAATAAAAGTAGATTGTATCTGAAGTGTGGAAAGGTTTCGAACCACTTTCAGTTAGTTCTTCAAAGCTGAAGTGGCCTTCAACTATTTATTCTTCGCAACTCAAAATTGAATGTAAACATTTTGAACAACGAAATTAATGGATAAATTCAACTCATCATTTGCAATTTGTTTCATTTGCTAAATTAATACATATAATGATTATAATTTTTCAATTTAATTAGGTAGATAATCTTATCGCTTTTAAAGTTTTCGCTGCGTAGTACGCAACGCGATATTTTCTATTTGAGCATGACGTCACATGGATTGCAACTTGGAAAATCTCTTCTATTCAAATAATGAATTCAGTTTTTGGAAAAAAAGTTGTTTTGAATATACCAAAATAATATTTGAAATAATAAAATTTGTAAGCGGCCTGACACTAAAATAAATAAATAAATCGAGAAAAAGGAACTTTTCAAAGTTGACACTGAGACAGAAATTCATCCAAGGTACAACACGTACTCGGTCTTATCTCCACTGCTTCTGGAGATTGTATACTAAGTCGGTGTATTGTATTATTGTTATTATTATTCCCCATTCATAACATTACGCTTACTTAGTAGTATAAAACATGTTTTTACAGGGTAATTTTTTTAGAACTTTAGACCTTTGTAACTCCCAAACAACTTTTAAAAACAAATAACTTTTTTTTTTTTTTTGTGAAGCAGGTAAAAAGTACTTTAGCTCACATAAGTAAAAATATTTTACCCCTCCCCCCCCCAAACATGGGCTTTTTTTGCCTTAAAAACTGCGGTTTCAGAAAATTTCAATACTTCTGGGGATCATATCTTACGAAGGGCTGAGAATAACAAGCTGGTTTTTTTTTACAGAAATAGTACCCATGGACATGTATTTAAGAAGAAAAAAATTTACTTGATATTCCAAGCCCTTCATAATTTTTAAAATTTCCAAACCTGGTAAAAAAGTAGTTTTTAAAACTCTGACCTGAAAAAAATAGGATTTTTCTTGAGAAAATTTCAAATTTGGTAATAACACCACAAAAAAGATATTCTTTTATCTTTCAAATGAGGTATGACTGAGCCTTGTAGCTTTCACTGGAAGAAAGTTACAGCTCAAAAGAAAAAGTTCTGAAATACCATTTTTTGATTTGGGCTGTAGCATAAAATTACCTGTATGTGGAGGAGTAAATTTTTTTAAAAATGTACCAAAGCATTTCTAAGGTTTACGAGATAGGTAGAACGCACACCCAAATTTTCATCAAAATCAAAAATGGTAATGCGGAAAATTATTTAAAAATTTCTTGAATTAGCATGGAAAGACCCATGTGCTGTTACTCAAATTGATTGTGCACCTTCCAATGGTTAATAGTCTGCTTATATCAAGCAGTATTTCTAAAATCACGAAAAGTGTGTGCGATTCAATAATGTTTACTGAGATTAGATGAAGCTGAAACCACACATAGAGAAAGAAGCCGGGAAAATGCTGCAAACGTCAATTTTTCAGTTTTACAGGAACCGGAAGAAAAACAAAAAGTTTATTTTATTTGTATTAGAACAACTAGTCATTTATGGGTTACAACTTTGATATTAGACCATAATTCCACTTCCCAATTCTTTAAATCGTAAATATATAATATAGCTTCGTATTACAGTCATTTCTTTTAGTGACAAATGAATGATTTTATGTTCTTTAAGTGGAATAAACTTCAGAGTTCTAACGATTAGGATTCATTTCAAAATAAATAATTTATAATAACCCAATATTTCCTTTTTGTTACATTTGATACAGATTGAAAGAGAAATGGGTAAATGAGTAAAATTTTTAATTAAAACAGTTTTGCAGTAAACACAAAACCAAGCGATGACGTAATAATACGCAATATATGAAACGCTTGCATTGTTAAAAGTGGCAGCACTACTGATTGGCGCGGAAAACTTATTTCAACCGTTGCAATTCAAGAGTTAAGAACAATTTCAAGCGATGCCCTAATTGAGTTCCTTTACTATGTCTACATCCCAATTTTCCCCAACTATCGGTAACCTGGATCGGAAGTAGGATTTTTCTTCAAACTCCTCCAGAACATGGGAATCCAAAAAAATAAAGTCACTAAAATACAAGTAGTTCTATATTAGATGAAACGATTCACAATATTTTTTGGATCTCCAAAAGTTCACGACGACTTTAAATTGAAAATAATCATTTTTGTAATAAAATTAATGATTATTAATTTCTTAAGAAACCAAAAACTTACCAAAGAATAAATCTATGATATAAACCATTAATTGAATTGAAATGACAGCATGTATGACTAAATTATTTGTGTAATAACAAATTGGTAAAGGAGCTATTTCATAAAAAATAAATAATAACATGAAAGTAAAAACATATAATTTATATAATTATTAAATTCATCTGTAAAATTAAATTTGTGAACTATTGAAATTTCCGGTAATAAAATACCATAGTCAAAAACCCGGTAATAAAGTACGGTAATAAAATAATTGTCTTTCTTTTGGATAACAATGTTTAATTTGTCGCTGTAGCGCTCTTATTGTAATTTGAATATCAAGAGCAAGATGGCGTTGTATAACTTGGCCTGTTTAATGTGTGTTTTTCTTGACGGAAGCCAATCTAGCTTTACTAAGCAGGATATTAAATGTTTTGTATGGAAATATGTTCTCCTACATAATTTCACTGCGGCAAAACACTGTTCTAACATTTTCAATGAAAAAAATATATAAAAATGATTTCATTTTATGCTTTCACTCTGCCTATAACTATGGTCTATAATTATTATTTTTAAATACAGGAGCAACCTGTAGGGGTATTTCAGGTTGAAGCCTTCCTAATATTGTACTTTTCTTCCAAAATCTTGGCACTCCCACTCATTTATCCAGATCGTTAGTTACAAAGTCATTTCCTTATCTCTAGGGTTCTGAGTTTTAATCCAAGCAGTCAAGTGCAAACCTAAAAAGAGTTCTCGGTGCTAATTGTGGGGGCGGAGAAAACTGTCACTGGGCGTTCAAGAAGTGTCCCTGCAATGACTTCATTAGCTTTCCAAACCCTCCCCCAACTCACCCCTTAAACTAACACCATCACCTCAAAGTGAGTTTGCTAAATAACTTCGTAAATTACAAATAACTAAAGACTGCGACGTTCAAATTAGTTTCTACTCTTTTAAGGGATTAAATGTTGTAATTAATCGTAGTAAGTAATTAATCGTATTAAGTAATTTTACATGATTTATAACGTAAAATAATAAAAATAACCCAATCAAAATCATTATTCTACAATTCATGCTTCAGTAAATAAAGGAAGAAAAGAATCTCTTTTTTTAATTATAACACCTGAAAACTAATAATACAAAATTTAATTGCTCCGCTTTTGGAAATTAATTAAATCATTAAATAATTACTAAATTACACTGAATTTTTAAGCACATCAGAGCACGCGCAAATTACGATGGATAACTAAACGAATTAATATTCATGTCTAGAAATTGGTTGTTTCGCCTCTAAAGCCTATCTGAAGGAATTGTTGTAGTTCAAATCTTATGATAGGATATATGGAACAACTTTGAAATCTAGCCATTCATTGCTTCAAAAAGTAATACTGGAGGACACACATAATGATTTTTGTAGCTTAATTAAAAAAAAAGCTGTGGATTATTATCCTCTGTATCGAGATTTGCAGTTGATTTCACTCAACCGCCCACAATGGAAATTTATTACTCTTCCGTTTTGTGTACTCCACCTTTGCTTTGATTATATCGACTTATTCAATTAAGCATCTTGATCTTCATTTCGTGTCATTTTTTTGCTTTATAAAGCTAAATTAATCCGATATGTAATTAAACTTTTAGTTTTCACTGCACTGTCACACCCCGTTATTACGCTCCCGCTTATAGCACTATCCCGTTCTTTTCGCTCCTTTCATACGGTCCCTGGAATTTTCTATATAACAGGGTATACTTTTACCCTCTTATAGCGCTTCAAATCCCGCTTGTAGCGTTTTTTTTATATCGGAAATTTTGTTTCGAAAAGAAATGTAACACTGTAAATTTTCTTTCTTTTCCCTGGTAGAAGGCAATCTTTGAACTCTGTGAAGTGCGGGTCTGTGATACTGTAGTGCAAAATGTCGAAGCGAAAATCCCTTTCTATAAGTGAAAAATTGCAAATTCTCCGTAAGTACGACGAGAATTCTATACTAAGTCAGAAGCATTTCGCAGAATCTCTAGGAATTCTCTCATCAAGTCTGAGAACAATAATAAAAACTAAGAATGGAATGCAGCGAAGGGTGGATGCACGTAAAAAAGTGTGGAAAATATGAAGATGCCGAGGATATTCTAATTGAATGGATTCATCAGTCCCGTGATGCATCAATGCCATTAAGTGGCCCAATTATTCAAGAAAAGGCGCATGAAATAGCGGGCAGTGCACTAAATCTGCTCCGAAAATATATTAGTGATGCTCCTAGTGGTATATCAATTGATGTTAATAGTTACTTGAACCGCATTGAAATGTCATAATTCATAAACACACACATGGCAAACCACAATCAAAGATTTTTTTAAATAGGAAATAAGCTCATATTTGCACTATATCTACTCCAGAATCAAGTATCTTTCCTATAAAATGGTGTCCAAATGTTTCCCCATCTCATAAATCCTTTTCCGTCTATAGCGCTATCCCGCTTATTACGCTTGTAGTTCATGGTACCTTGATGAGCATAATAACGGGGTTTTACTGTAGTTAATATTTAAAAAAGTAAATTTTCTATAATTCTTAAAGTATTTTTGATGCATAACAATAATATTGATTATTTGATCGCTGTCTCCTTACAGCATCCATGTGATTTATAAATTAAAAATGCAGTATCAAAAAAATTTGAATATTTATATATAGGGTGTATCGAAGCTCTCTGTACAAATTTCAATGGGAGATAAGGAGCACCAAGACAAATCTTTTCATGTATGAATGTATGTCCACTGACGGCACCCTTCGGTGCTAGAGGGGAATGACACTGCATTGGATTTATTGACTATGAAAAAGGCTTTTGATACAGTTAACATGTCTGTTGTTATTAGTGCTTTGGAAAATCACGATATTGGCATTAGCTATGTAGAGCTTATCAAAAATATTTATAATGATGCGACGACAATAATTCGCTTGCAAAAAGATACAGAAATGATTAGGATAGGAAAAGGTATCAGCCAGGAAGATGCTATCTCTCCTAATTCAGGAATTTTCAAAAAATTAGAATTTTGGGAAAAAAACAGGCATCAATATTAATGGTGACTATTTAAACCACAAATTAGTTTGAAGATGATATAGTTATTCTAGCCACGGAATTGCAATTGATGATACTCGCTAATGAAAGCTTAAAAGTTGGAGATCGCAACTAAAAGAAAATAAAGATTATATTTAATGGATTAATTAAAAGGCAGCAGATTGGGGTACATGGGAAGTTAGCAGCTATGTATATCTTGGACAACAATAAGCATTATGCCGGAAATTAAACGTAGAATCAAAGTCGCATGGAATGCATTTGGCAGAAAAACTATAATATTGAAAGAAGCAATTCCACTATGTTTAAAGAGAGAATTTTTAAAACCAATATATATTTCCAGTTCTAATACATGGACGTTGACCAGAAAAGCAATTCAGAGACTGCAAACAACTCAAAGAAGCATTGAAACATGCTTATTAGGAATTACACGACGAGACAGCAACTAAAACGTACAGGGGAGAGAGTAAACCAGAGTGTCTAATATTTATCACTAAAAAGAAGCTCCAATGGAATTGGGCTGGCCATGTAGAAAGACGTAGTAGATAGTCAACAGAAATTCTAAACTGGATACCGAGGAATGAAAGGAGGTCAAGAAAGCGTCACAAGGTAGATGGGTAAATGAAATGAAAAGTTTCATTGCTTTCGAAGAGAAACGCTTTTGAAAGAACTGGAAAAAACATATATATATATAGAGAGAGAGAGAGAGAGAGAGAATCATCAAATGTTGAAGGTTTAAGAGAATTAAACCTTCAACATTTGATGATTTTCTCTTAATATTTTTAAATAAATAATATCGAAATAATATTATAGTAACTACAACTATATTGTTTAAGAGTTATACTTCGATATTCTTTTAAGGATAAGCTACGTAGGAGATAAGACAAATATATATTATTTTAATATTAACCTGACAAAATGCAAAAGTTGTCAATAATAATCAAAAATAAATAAAGCAAAAACCATAATTAAAAATAAAGCAATTAATAACAAATATCAATTGATTAATTTATTAAGTAAGTTTCTCTAGTAACCTTTGAATGGCTTGATGAAGCCCCTTGAAACTTTGTAAAACTATTTATGGACCAAAGACGATCAAAACTTTTTTATTGAAATCTTTTCCAAGTGGAAATTAGAGCGAGAAGGCGACAGAGATTGTAAAAACTAAACAACCCATTTTAATTCTTTTAGATATTCAATTAATTTTCGCGTGGTTTGATATGATTAAAATTTATTCTAAGGATTTAATTCATTTATTTTTTTCTCAAAATAGAAAATTCTTATTATTTGTATTAGAAATTATTATGATCTCACTAACACTCAGGAAACCGAAAGAGAATATATATTGGTCGCAATTAATCTCCATTGGTCTGGTCACATGACCTCCTAATTGGAATCGGGGAATGGAAACATGGCTGCAAAAAAACGTCAAAGTAACGGAAAACAAAAAACAATTAAGGACTTTTTTTAAGTAAAAGAACTCTTTAATTATCGTAACAATATGAATTGTATGTGGTGTATCTGTATTACATTTGTCTTTATTAAAATATATATTTCAACCTACACGATTTATTTTATTTACAATTTTCGCTTTAACCGAGTTTTTCGATTATCCGAGTTAGTGTTGGTCCACATTAACTAGGATAATCGGGACTCTACTGTATTATATTTTGCAAATAAACGTAAGTTTTTGATTGTGTTGAAAAAAAAAATAATAATAATAATGATAAATAATTAGTGGTCGGTTAAAGTAAACAGCTGGGTTTAGGGTTTCTTTAAAATATAGACCTTCTGTTAAAATATTTTTCAGTACGTTTTATCAGTCTGTGTTACTTTATTTCAATTGCAAGTTTTTGTAGCAACTCACTTTGGATATGAAAAAAAAAGTAAATAAATAAAATATACAAGTCTTAAAGTAATCCCTGTTTTTAGTTTGGAATTGTGTAGCTAATTTTCTTTCGAAACGTACAATTTTTAATGATGAGAATGATTTAATAATTCGCTAATTATTTTAGAAGCAATAATTATTTATACTAGAAAAATATCAATCGCAAGGCACAAAGCTAAAGTTAGGATTCGCACTTTGAGTTGTCATCGGGAAGAGACTGGGACGGACCGTTTCGTCCTCATTAGGACTCCTCAGCCAGCCAAACTCCTCCGATGACAACCCAGAAAGCGCGCAAGGTGTTAGTATCCCGACTCTCGCACCCGAGAAGGGGATCTCCCACCGAAGAAATTCTAACCATAAATTAAAAAGGGGGGTGAAATACAAAACTTTAGCTTTGTGCCTTGCGATTGATATCTTTCTTGAATTATTCGGGCACTTTAAACCTCTTGAATTATTTATACTATTCGAAAAGAATGTTGTTGTTTTTTTTTTAACTCCGATAGCTAGAGGGATACATCAATTCAATAATTTTGGCACAATTTCAAGGATTACGTCTTTACAAAACGACATAAAGATCTTTATTTCATTTTATAGCTGATTATAATAACTAAAATAATGGAAGATTTTACATGAGATTGATTAAAATTGAATAATTTTTCTTCTGAACTAGGTTCGCCACAAACATTTCTGTGTTGTTCCTGACATTAGGCTGAAATTTTAAGTCCAAAGCAATAAATAAATAAATAAATAAATAAATAAATAAAAACGAAGGAAACCAAAAATATTAGTTCGATTCTTCAAGTAAAGGAAGGCTTAAAACTTCGTGAAATGAATGAAACGACCTACTACAAAACGCTCTCTAGTAAACTGCGACATCTGGCGGAAAAAGTTCGAACCTTTAAAGTTTGGTCCCAAGGTTTTTAAAAATTTATTATTTTCTTTTCTCCTTACTTAAGATTGTTTGTTAAGAAATTGTCTCAAAAATTTTGTTTTTAGTATCCATAAATGACAAAAAAAATACTTTTTCATTTTAAATATAATAAACAAATTTGTTAAAATATATCAAACATCATTTTTGCTGGATATTTTTATTTGTCCCTGACAGAACTACAGCTGCTTAAAATTAACTTTTTAATACTTTGATCTAATTTTTTTACAAATAATTCATAAAAATTATAGATATATAAATAATATTCTACACCTGATCAGAGCTGCAAATATTTTAATATATGCTGTACATAAATATCCGATTTATAATGATCAAATAATTTAACACAAATGTCATTAGAATATTTTAGAACTTTTCGATTATTTATCTATTTCTAAATATACCACTCAGTTTAACCATATCTCAGATTTCAAATTTGTAATTTATAAAGATTAATGCCTTTAGAATATAATAATAATAATAAAAAAAAACTATTATTCGTAATTTGTAATATTCGTAAATTTAGTGTAACTGTAGATAAATGATATTATTTTAAAAGGTGTAAGTATTAGGCTATATTTTTTGGATTTTTCAATAGTTTTAGTTTTCTTTTTAAAAGTTAAAGTATTTTTATTGTAACATTAATGAACAATCACTTAACTTTAAATCTTGATAAATATTCAAAATACTGGGAAATGACCTACGCATATGTATCTATAGTTAACTTCTTTTTTTTTTAATATCATCTTGATTTGTTTATTTTTGTTTAGTATTAATTTTTTGATTTATTTTTTATTTTTTTTATTTATTTTATTTATTTTTTAATATTTTTTCATTTTACTTTTTAATCTAATAATAATAATAATAATAACTTTAAATAACTTGTCAAATCAAGTGTCGTTCCTCTAATTTTTTTTAGTGTAGAAAGTCTATCAAAATTACATTTTCTTACTAAAAGCTTTATTTATTATCAAAATTTCAATTTTTTTTTTTAAAATTTGTAGCATAATTTTTTTATCTAAAATGAATACTTTCTATATATATATATATATATATATATAAATCCAATAGACAAAACTTAAAACTCGCCATCTTTTCAAGTTTCGTGATGCAAATATTTCATTCAATGATTTGCAATTTAAAATTCAGAATGTAAAGAATATAAGAATAAAATTAACTTACATTACTAAACATATAAAATTTGCCGGACAGCTTTCTGAAATTTAAAAACCAAATTAATTTCAAAAAGCTGTTTCTGTGTAAGTATTAAAATTCGAATGTACCTACACGTCATCAGCGGCACCTGGTGTTGAATTTTGAAACTAAGCTAAAAAATAAATTCTGTGTATGTATGGGAACATTCAAGTTATCTCATGACAACTTAGAATTAAATCCTCTATTTGAGGAAGTTTTAAGTTTGAATTGATAACTGTCATCTTTTGCTCTTAATATTTTGTAGTATGTTTTAAGAAATTTTCTGTGTATGTATGGGAATACTTAATTCCTTTATTAGATCCAAATTTCCTTTGAATATATACTTAATGCCTATTTTTAAATATAATATACCAATTCGTAAATACATATGCAATTATAATACCAATATTAGTTCTAATCTAAATTTTAATTGTAATTGTAAACTATATGATGACAAATACAAATGGAATTCACATATTGTCACAGGTAATTTAAATTTTATAGACAATATTAAGTTAAAGAATTTTTTAAATTTAGGTATAAATTATAGACTTCGTAATAACAAAACACACAAACAATTACTTAATATATTTACAAAAGACATAAACAATTTTATACTAAAAATCAGTTATAAATATAACTTATGTTATCAAAATTTTATAGAATGGAAACAAAATCTTATATCCAAAATTAATAACATTCAACTTAATTCACATGACAGGGTTACCAATGCTATAGATTATAAATTTAAATTACACAAAATTAAAAAAACTATATCAACATATCAAGATAAATATATTTTTACAACTATAGACAAGGCACACAACAATTTAGCTATCATTTGAAAACAATTTTATTTTCAAAAAATTCAGGAATTATTGAATGATCAAACCGTTTTTTTAAAAATTACTAAAACTAAAGAATTTATTTTAAACAATTTAGATAAAAGTTTTTCTAAATTCCAATCACAATTTAAAACACTTAAATATAAGAAAATCAATATCAATAAAAATCTCAATTATTTATTTTTAAATCCAAAAATTCACAAAACAGGTAAATTTAGAATGATATGCAGCACAACAAATTCGATATTAAAGCAATCTAATATTATTTTACAAATTTTTTTAAATAAATTACATGAAATTATTATAAGTAAAATTAATCCGGATTTTTATTGGCTCATTAATAACCATGATGAAGTTATTAATTATGTGAATAATAACAAAATTTTTAGTATTATTACTGCAGACTTTGAAAATTTATTTACAAATATACCATTGGATTCATTATTACAGCAAATCAAATTTTTAATTTCAGAATTTAATATTACTAATCTATTTAAAATTCCTATTAAGACATTTATTAATTTTCTTCAATTTAATTTGTACAATAATTATATTGAATTTAATAATGAAATATATTCCCAAATTAAAGGTATTGGAATGGGTGTAAACTACAGTAGCATTCTTGCTAACTTATTTCTATTGGCCTTTGAATATCAATTTTGTATTGAATTCCCTTTCCAATTTAAAATTTTTAGATATATAGACGATTTAATTATTTTTAATGCTAATTTTAATATTAATTATATAGAAGATAAAATTTATAATAATATTATTAACTTACAGCAAACCAATATTCATGCTGAATTTGTGGATTTTTTGGATTTGAGAATATATTTCAATCAACAAAAGCCTCATATACAATTATTTAACAAAACATTTTTATTTCCTTTTAAAATAAACAGATTTCACAAATTTACAAGTAATGTTAGTTTTAATTTATTTCAAAATATCTTTTTACAAGAGTTAAGAAGATATCTTACCATTAACTCTAAATTAGATGATTTTTTGAATAATTTGAATTATCTCATTAATGAATTTAAAAATAATAATTTTCCTAACAAAATTTTAAATAATTATATTATTCGATTTCAAAAGAAATTTAAATTTCAAATCTACAAAAAATATAAAATTAAATATATTCATTATTTTATTTAATCATTAATCTTCTAAACAGGACTTGTTATATTTTGATCATTCAAGTTATCTCATGACAACTTAGAATTAAATCCTCTATTTGAGGAAGTTTTAAGTTTGAATTGATAACTGTCATCTTTTGCTCTTAATATTTTGTAGTATGTTTTAAGAAATTTTCTGTGTATGTATGGGAAATGGATAATTTTTCTATGTATGTGTGTGGAGTGAATAAATTTTTTATGTATGTATGTAAAATGATTAA
>JAFIDM010009592.1:8183-18917 GCA_023159025.1 Thereuonema tuberculata
CTTTTTTATCACATCAAAACAAACTTTTGTTAAGGTTTGGCATGTGGAACTAAAAGATTAATGAATAAATCAATTTAATATAATTATTTATTTTATGATTAAATTTCCAAGAACAATGAATACATGCAAGTTTGTTACAACCATACCATAATAATAAGGCAATATTATTTTTTATTTACAAAGAAAATAGAGATATTTCACTTCAAATTAGTCATTTTCCCAATTCGAAATCTCCAGCCTCCGTGGTTTTGTCTTGCAAAAATGATTCAAGACGTCTTCAACATTGATTTCCCTATCCTTGTGTATGGTTGCTAATGCAAGACCATTGAGTCGGTTCTCCATCATAGTATTTCTGAGGTAAGTCTTTAATCTTCGTAGAGTTGAAAAGCTTCTTTCAGTTGTAGCTGTTGTAACCGGGAGAGTGGCAAATATTTGTAATAACACCCTAATATTCGGAAAGAAATCTTCATTGCAATGAATTAGAGACTCAATGCAGTTTTTTGGCCTTTCATTTTCGCCAGGGTTTGATGCAGTCCAGTTTGCTCTCCATAGAGATATTTCAGCTCCTAGCTCTGTACTTGTAGCTGAATAATCTGTTTCATAAATTTCTGCTGCTGCCACAACTTCTTCTATCGAAAACTTGCGAAAATGGTAGGGAATGAGCCCTTCAAAAGGCATTACTTTGTGAAGATTATCACAGAAGCGAGATTCAAACTCTTTTATCAAGTGGTCGACAAAGGGCAAAAATATTACAACTCTATAGTAGTACTCTGGGTCTCTCGTCTGCACGTTCATTCTTTGAGTTTGATTGGCACAAATACGAGGTAGACGGATTTCTTCACCCATTGATGTAGCTGTGTCACTTGATGAAATGAAAACAGCTTTAAACTCTTCATCAGCATTTTCTCTCATTAACCTGAATCTTCCTATTATCACAGAAATGTAGGATACTGCAGATGTCAAATCATGCTTAGGATCCTGTAAAAACTTGCTTAGTTTTATTGTATGTGCTAAGCAGTGAACAGCTGTTTCCAAAGCAATTATATAATCACTTCTTTTCATAGCTGCGCCTAAAGCAACGGCTTTACTTGACGTTTCACTATTTGAATCATCCTCCATTTCTTCAAGTAGCTTCGCAATGTGTAAAATTAGTTCCTTAAAAACAATTAAACTCTCATATCTTTCTACCCAACGGGTTGGACAAAAAGCTTTTAATTTCTTCTTTTTTGATTCACTGACATTAGTTTCACTGATGACTCTTTCCAGGGCGGATACTTTTTTTTGGAGACGCAGAAACAAAGGTTGACACAGATGAAACAATTCTAATCATATTCTTAATTGCTTTGATATCACAGCTTTTTGTAAGGCATAGATTTAATTGATGGCTGAAACAGTGAGAATAGAATGCGAGAGGTTGTTCTTCCAAGATGAGTGCTTTGGCTCCATTGAATTTGCCTGACATATTTGATCCTCCATCAAAGCCCTGCCCCCTTAAATCTTGCAAGTTTAAGCCAAAGTTCTGTAATTCATCTATAATACAGTTTTTAATTTCCAGTCCAGTTGTATCACTCAGTTCTGTAAACCCGACAAACTCTTCTTTAACATTCATACTCTTTAGATCTATGTATCTTACACATATGCTCAGCTGTTCTTTTGTGCTGATGTCTGTTGTTTCATCACACAAAATTGAAAAATATTTTGCTCTCTTTACATCAGACACAATAGCAGAACGGACTACTTCACCAACAGAATCGATAATTTCATTTTGGATTGTTTTACTTATCATTGTACAATTGTCTCCTGATATGTCCATATGTGCTTTCAAATCGTTATCCCCTGAGTCCAACCGGAAAGCTAAAAGACTACGAAAAATTCCTTGTTTCCCTGATAAAAGGTCTTTTTTGTTGCTATCAAAATCAAAATGTCCATCATCTCTGTGGCCTCTAAACGGCAGGTTATTTCTTGCACAATAAATGACTGTTTTGACAATTGGTCTTAAACGTCTTCTTTTGTTTTCTATAATTGACTCTTTCTTCTTGTCTAGCATCACAGAAACGCTCCTTCTTTTCTCAGATTCCATTACTTTTATAAATTATGCTGCTCTTTGGGCCGAAAATTTGTGATAATCCTTTTCAGAATGGCTTCGGAAGTCCTCAATTGCCTTCTTATAGTTCGTTAAAGGATTTTTCACTAATTTATTCAAGTTCTGCAAAACAAAAAAGAATACATTAACGACAGAGGAAGATAACTCAGTAACATAACTCATTTTAGGAAAAAATTGATGATTACGATACTTTGCATAATAGGGGACTTATAATCATTAATATAAATCGATAGAACCATTTTTTAGTGAGTAGTGATGATTTTTTCGGAGTTACTATTATTTAAATAATAAAATGTTATTATATTGAAAACTTTTTAACATAATTTTAATTGTATGTACATAATTTTAAAAGTCAATAAAGCTGTTTTCTCTGCACTTTTAATGACTGCATCAAATCATCAAACTACTCATGATACATGATGTAATGAATAACAGTTCTTCAATTTTTATTAATTTAGAATAAAATTAAATTGAGATTATTACCTGGCTACCTGATCCGGCTCCAGTAGGAGCAAACAGCTACAGTTTCTTCACTATAGGCAAGCCACTTGAAATTCTCTAGCCATTCACTCTTAAACTTCCGAATCTGTTTACTTTCCGGGAGCAGCGATGAAGATAATTTTAATTAATTAGTATTTACAAAGTTAACCTCACTTACTATTAAAGAAAAAATTATTTATAAAATAATTATGAATAACATTTATAATGTCAATAGGGAAAAAATAATCAAAATAATGAAAAAATAATAGATTGGTTAAAAATCTTTCAAATTAATAAATTGAAAGAATTTTGGTCTAAGATTGGAAAACCATATAAAATGTAAATTATTCAGTCAAATTAAATGGGAAAAATATAATTCTAAAACACTAAAAAGTATTAAAAAGGTTAAAACTTCATTAATCGCTGGCGTAATTGGTGAGAATATTACTCTAAATTTTTAATTTTTAACTTTTGTTAAGTTTCTTTTCTATTGTAGTAGATAATTAACAAAGTTGATTAATCTACAGTTAATAATTATATATTAATTTTCATAATTTGAATATAAGAAAAAGCTTGCGTCGAATGGACTTGGACGCTTCCAAATTTTCTTTTAAGTTATTTGTTATTTCTGAAAGTGGCCTAACTCCATTTGGGGTAAAAAAAAACCACTTTTTATTGACATAATATTTGCTATTATTTTAAGAGGAATTCTAAATTTAACTCTCTTAGATGCAGTGTGGCACATTGGTATCCTGTACGTACATTTTTAATTTTATTAAAACTCTTAAATATCTCAATTTAAACATAAATGGACTTATTAGGTTACTAATAGGTCACTTTCAAAATAAACGGCTCTTATCGAGCAAAATGTTAAAGTGATTAAATTTTTGATATTTCGCCTTACGATATTAATGTTTATCAGGCAGCAGCCTCTGGAAACCCCATTTTATCCACTCCTTATTCACAGCTGAAGGGGGGGGGGGCTATTGCCCCTACTAGCCCCCCCCCCTGGATCCGCCTGTATTGAGATTCAAATTTGCTTGATGTAAAAAATATACGAAATATGTTAGTTATCTATTGATTATATTAAATTGAAATGTTTGTAACCCATGTTATCAATTATTTTTGGATGAAATAAAGACAATGAGTTTCTTCAGTCATTTGAAAAATCAAAACGGGAGAATCTGTCAAAATCATTTATACTTTAAAATCGTTTGAATGTTTGTAAATTATCATAGGAACCAAATAGAAAAACTTATCTACAAGTTTTCCACTTGCTGAAAATAAAAAAATCTGCAAATTTGTTAACGTTAATCTCCTAATAATCAGCCTCATATTTCTGGAGGCCATTCTTAAATAGCTAACAATGACATTATATATATTTTCTTTCCGTTAGGTCCGCAATAATAAATAGTGACAACTAACATTCATTATAACTAATATAACAAAAGCATATAACAGTGTCATTGTTAGTAACTTAACAGTGGTTCACATAATTTTGATGATATACCTTATTAACTACTAAGGAAGAAGAACTAAGGAAGAGACTAGTGAAGTGCTTTGTGTGGAGTGTGGCATTGTATGGGGCAGAAACATGGACATTACGACGCAGTGAAGAGAAACGACTAGAAGCATTTGAAATGTGGATATGGAGAAGAATGGAGCATGTGAAATGGACAGACAAAATAAGAAATGAAGCTGTGCTAGAAAGAGAGGGTGAAGAAAGAATAATGCTGAAACTGATCAGGAAGAGAAAAAGAAACTGGTTGGGTCACTGGCTGAGAAGAAACTCCCTAATGAAGGATGCACTGGAAGGAATGGTGAACGGTAAAAAAGTTCGAGGCAGAAGAAGATTTAAGATGATCGACAACATTATGGTAAATGGATCTTATGTGGAGACGAAGAGGAAGGCAGAAAATAGGAAAGATTGGAGAATGCTGGGTTTGCAGTGAAGGACCTGCCCTTGGCAGAGAACTATAATGATGATGATTAACTACTACTTATAACTTTCTAAGAAATCTTGCTATTACTATCTAGTGCTTGTGTCCATTTATATTTAAACAAAATCTCACCATATATGGATTAACCTATATCATGACTAAGCTAACATGCGAAAGTCTAATCATTAAATGAACTTTGGTTCTGTGCTGCTCCGATCAGGAATGCCGCCATTGACTGTAAAAATGTGATGGCATAGAAACAATCTGACGTCGGCAAAGGGTTCTCTTCGGTGCCACAGGGCGCTTATAATTATAAACAGCGGAATGTGGATTTCATTACACTCGCCCAGATCTCCAATTTACAAAGGAATTACATTTTTCTTTGGAAACAACAGTTTTCTAATTTTAGGAAATTCGCAGTTGTTCAAAGGTAGATGGAATTTTATTAGCTTTGAATACTGAAAAAAAACATAGAGCCTCTTTTCTCTCTGGTAATAAAAAAGCTTCTTTGAAAAGATTGCGGTTGTCAGGAAGGTCTCCTTATCTCCAGGGTTCTTCTTAACTTTGTTAAGAATGAAATAAAAAAGAAGGAAATATGACATGTTAAAGAAGAAAACACAACTTAGCATGACTGTTTTTAATATGTAAAATGTCAAAAGAAAGAGATTCTAGAAAAATAAAAGGAAAACACTTGAGAATCATTGGCAATGGAGCCTTTAAGTTACCATACTTCAAGGATTGCAGCTTACTATTTCTTTTAAATTAATCTGTAAAAATTAATTTAGATTTTTAGGAGGAGGAGGAATTTTATTTATTTTCAATATCCTAATAATAAAGAGTTTTCTATTCTGTTTGTTTCGCTCAATTGGCTTTGTTTATTCTCTTGGACAAAATAATAGAACGGACTGCTGAACCTTTCTCTGAAGAAGTACCCAGTCGAAATATTGAACTAAACACCCTGAGGAGAAAATTCCGACCCTTATATTATTTGTGTACATATTTAATACTAAGTAAAAAAAGATAAGAAAAGGCAGAAAAAAGCAGAACGATGGTTTCTGTGAAATATCGTTTCTAGTTATTTGAAATTAACTTTAAAGAAGAAATATATTTAAGAAGGAAAGACAAAAAAGATTACGACCTTAATGACTACCGTTTTTCTTAAAATAACACCATAACTTTATATGTCATTAGAAAAACAATGTAATATATAATGCAATTCTATTTTGGCCACTAGTATAATGTGGAAATCACAGTCAATAAGATAAATAAAAAATATAACTAGCTCAAGAAAATGCACGATAAGAAGATTGGCTTTGTCCTTAATCAGAATTAACGATTAAATACAAAAATTCCAGTCCTGGAGAAATGCAATTGACGGAATATGATCGAGAGTTCAGATAACACAGTTTTCCAGTTGCAGCAGTCTCGTCGATTTGTTCATAGGAAAGTGAAGATAAATTTACTTACCGCATTGTCCTAGTCCCACAGCCACTAGCAGTGGCGTCACTAGGGGGGGTGCGGACCGCACCGGGTGACACCATCACAAGGGGTGACACCAAAATGATTTTACAATGTTTTCTTTTTTGGTTGAACAGATAGTTTTAGAAGGTTTTTTTTTTTTTGGGAGGGGGTGACACCATGAGCTACCGCACTGGGTGACACCAACCCTAGTGACGCCTCTGGTCACTAGTTACCTGCAGCTTGAACCGTAGTTTTGGCATCTGGCCAGATTAGATGATTTTGATGAATCACAAACATGGCATAACGAATTTTCGCTAATTCCAGAGTTCGCTGAACACATTCACTTGACGATGAAACGAAGTACAGACAAAAAGAGCCCGTCCGCTCATTGTCCGTCAAACTTTTTGCTACTAACTGCATTAATAATTATGAGTCTCCGACCTAGACGATGCTTATATCGTCCTGTTAGGTAGGAGACTACATTTTTCGTGTTTACCAGAGTGAAGCCGAGACAATCTCTGAGTACATATCAAATAAACTAAAGACGACTAAAGAGGGGGGGGGGGTCCACAGAAAAAAAAGCCTAAAATAATTCGCTAAGGATGATAGAAGACTGTAAGAATTAACCAAACAGAAGACAGCTCAAAATAGTAAGGAGTGCAAAACGAAAAAGAGGGGTCAAGTTCCCACGGGGAAATGAGGTTGCATAATAAAGACAAAGTAAGGTTGCCATAGTAACGAGACAAAAAGGAAGGGAGAAAAATAGGCTGAAAATAATGAAAACTTTCCAAGTTAAAATAATAAATAAGGCAGAGAATAAAATAAATGAGTTACAAATAGAGGTAAATAAATACAAAAAAATGGCATGACAAAATATCCGTGACAAGACAAAGTCGTTTTTCAAGTTTATTCCGCCATGATTCTATCATTCTAAAAATAAAGAAATGCTTTCATCGACTGTATGAATCAGAACTTGTATTTCATCGTCAAACTCAACAATGTAAACATACACTTCTGTAAACACAACTTTTATTCATTTTTTTATACATTTTACTGCTTTAACTTCTTATATCAACATTAGCGTAATTTTCCTCATTTTTCTTTTGTTCATTTTTTTTGTTGATTTTTCTTGATGCTTTTCATCCATTCTTTAGTTTATTTTCTTCTAAATCTCATGGAATTAAACAAGTTTCATTTAACTCGGTTCTATTTTGCATTGGTGGCATTCAAATTATATTTTCTTGTTTTTTAGCGGCCCCTAGGTTACAGCTTGCCTGTAAACCATAAGGGACCGCTATTGCTTTTATGCTTGCTTGATGTCACACTGATTTCTGGATATCACACCCTGTAGTGGCCAAACGGTTTGAAATATTAGAATGAAACCTTCACCATTGTTTTCAGCATCGAAATGTAGGTGACCACTTAAAAAAATTCAGACCTCTAGGACAACTCCCTCACCGGAATTTGGGGGTCAAAGGTGGTATGCTTGCTGGATGTCATACTCTTTAGTGGTAAAAACGGTTAGAGATCTTACAATGAAACCTTCACCATTGTGTTCAGCATCAAAAAGTATGTGACCATGTCCAAAATCAGACCTCTATGTCCTTTCCCTGACCATAAGTTGCTATAGTGGCCAAACATTTAGAGATATTAGAATGAAACCTCGCCATTGTGTTCAGCATCAAACAGTAGGAGATCATGTCCAAAAAATCAGACCTCTAGGACCACTCCCTGACCTGAAGTTGGGGGGGTCAAAAGTGGTCGTTTCCGAAAAAATTTTATTTATAAAATTTTGTTTATAAAATTGTGCATATTAAGGGGCAGCTTTGCTTTGACACTGTCTAAAAGCGATAATTATCATGTTTTTTCTATCTGCAGGTAATTGTAAATTTTTTCAAAGTTAGATTTTATAAATGCGCAGTTACTGTAGGAGATTTGACGGATCCCTTGCTTCTTCCGCATTACTTCCTGCTTATATATTGCTTTTTGTTACAATAAAGTTAACCTATGTTTTTATCGAAGTGAAAATTTAAAATTATTCAGTGTTGTTAAAATACTTTAAAATAACATTATATCGTATTTCAAAGAAGCATAGCAACAGCGAAACACTTCGGAGAAAACAAAAACTTTCAGACAATAATTCAAACATGTCTCTCAACTGAAATAATGTTTCACATCTTTTTGTCTTTTTAATAGAAATCAATAAAAAAAAACAGCCATTTCTCTAAATAACAAAGAATCATTTTTTCCTTCTACGTTAAATAAACGTGTAATAATCATAAAGCTGATTCCTTGATTCTATTAAATTTGAAAATCATGTCTGTCAGGAAAAAATTCTTTAATAATATCAACATCAAATATCAAAACTTGTAATAATACCTTAATCTTTATTCCATTCAGATTCATTGTTTGTTTATTTATGCATTTTCAAACCCCACTGATCATTGCATAATTTCCACTGATAAGGATTTATTAAACTGAAAACCGACTTATCTCTGATTTCATTCAATTCTGAATATATCTCAGAGTCAGCAATAAATTCCTGCATTCTTAACCATTGTTAAAGATAATTGTAACACTTCTGATTGATATTCTCCAAACAGTATTAGTATTAGCTCAAGTCACAACTCTATTGGATTCAATTAGTATTAATCTAGGATTAGCTTAAGACTGTTTATAAAACTCTGCCATTTTTAATTTTGAAAAGAAAAATGCAAATAATACAATAACTGGTGTCACAAAGGTATAGCGTGTAATATGTAGAAATTTCTAAATTGATTATCTTTTTATTGAAAAATTACAAAAGATCGTAGGTTCAAAAAAATAAGAAAGTTTGTATAGAAAGAGAGATAATTATAGACAAAATTTAAAATTACTTATTTATAAAATTATAATTTCTGTTTCGCAATGTAAAGAAGGAATTATACTTTAATGAGTACTTTTATCTCAATGAAAGTTTTTTTGGATTTTTTTTTCTTTTTTTGTATTTAAATTTTCTTTAAGGTTTACCTAGAGCAAACCTTTGATCACAAGATCTTAGATTCTGAGATAATTTTCGCACAACCCGTGACCGCGACCGGTTTCTCACAACCCACGTGCAAGTCTCGGAGACAGGACTGAAGACCTCATGTTTGATCGTAAGTGCCGTGACTTCCGGTTGACCCACATATATAAGAATGAAAATGTGAACATCCTCAATATGCACCTAACTTTTGCCACCTTGTTTGTATTTTTGTGTCAGATTTTGTAGGAGATTCGGCCAGAAAAAAGTCTACTTTTCTTTTAATAATATAGATTGTTAATCATTCCATTTATGATAAAAAGATCAGTTGAAGAAAAGAATTAAACCAGAATAAAGCTTTGTGATTTAAATCAAGAATATCTTTCCTTCAATTCTGGAATGTTCGAATGTTTAATGACGTAATTATACGTTAGTTATTTTTTTTGCAAATGTCCCGTCATTCCTTTTCAGTTAGTTATACGTTATCTTTGAATTATATTTCGTCTTTCAGTCGAAATATTCGAAGTGAAACTAAAACTATGAAAAGAAGAGACGTAGTTCGAGTGTCTTATGAGAGAGAAGCCATGTTAAAAAGGAGGCAATGAAATAAGAAATCCCGTTCTGCTGAAAAGGAAGCAAATCGACTGTTGAGACGAGAACAGAATGCATTGTTCCATGCATTTCATTAGCAAACAACACAGAAGTAGATTCGTTGCCTTCACCAAGTAAAATCAATTCAATTTCAAAATCTGGCTGAAAAAAAAATCCACTAATTCGAAATTTCAAATACTAATTTCTCATTTTCACAATTGTTTTAGCTTACATTCCTAAGAAAGTGAGACTCCTAAAAAGTCAATCTTTGTGAAAATCCCTCCATGTACTTTTGAATTAGTGAACAGATCTTCTTGGAAATTGGCAAAAATATTTACGGACAAAATAGATATCTATTAAACCTAAATATTTTTTCGTTTGGGTTTTTGTCGAGAAATTCGGTACGTGAAGCTGTTACAAGGGAAACAATAGATTCATTTGGATTTATAATCAGCTTGCTTTGGTATGAATGAAATTTAATTAAGTAATGTGGACTTTATTATTATTTTTTTTATAGAAAATAAAAAATTTCTTCTATTTACAAAAGATATTATATTCAAAAATAAATGGAATCTTTTGATTATTTTTGAAATTTCATTTTTGCAAGTGCGGAACACTAAAATCAGCATAAATAAATAAAAAAACAGGTTCACTGGGATCACCATCAAATATAACTAACTAATCGGTGATATTGAATTACCATAAATTAAAAGAAACCAAATACTGGAGTAGATGCAGTGGAATGGACGTAGATATAAAATCACTGTATGTTTAATACAACGCTTCACTTCAAGGTATAACTATCGCACCCATACATGCCTTTGAAAATCATATAAATTTGAGGAAGGGCTGAGCATCATCGTCTAGCTACCATTTGCAGTCGACAACACAACATCCAGGACTCAAATAATTAGATCTGAACTTAGAAAGAAACCCAGAACAATTAGCATAAAGAAAATACAAGATAAAATATCGAACGAATATATCGTGCATTCTCACACCAAACAAAGCAAGTTTACTGTATTTAAAATTAATAATTACCAGAGTAACTTGGCTAACTCATTCACAGATCAGATTATCCATTGATTGGGAGGTAAAATTATAAAAAACTTCAGTAGATCTCGCAGAGAAAAAAATTGATACCGACAAAAAACCTT
>JAFIDM010009593.1:0-18913 GCA_023159025.1 Thereuonema tuberculata
CCTAACAGCGCTACAAATTCTGTCTTCATTGCTTCCTAACAGCGCTAGACATTCTGTCTTCATTGCTTCCTAACAGCGCTAGAAATTCTGTCTTCATTGCTTCCTAAAACAGCACAAGAAATTCTGTCTTCATTGCTTCCTAACAGCACAAGAAATTCTGTCTTCATTGCTTCCTAACAGCACAAGAAATTCTGTCTTCATTGCTTCCTAACGGCGCTGAAGGGTCTGACTTGAAAATGTGCATCAGTCGATCGCGAAGAGTTACAACTAAATCTCGAATTTTCTTTAAAATTATAAAAAGTAAATAAAAAAAAAAAAAAAAAAAACAGTTATGAAGCAGTTAAATATGTTCTACATATTTCGGAATCGGTTAATTCGAAAATAATGAATATTTGTCTCAATTCCAATAGTTCGATATTCTACGTAACAACAATATTATATAATTAAGTAAAAGCTATTGTCTTAAAATAACACAGATATGCGTATGACCCTCACCTTATGGTTCTAGGATTAAAATTATTAATGAAACTTATTTATCAAAACAAAGATAAGACACTAAAAATTAATATTCTACTTTAAATTGCAAATAGAAACCATTTAGAAACATTAAATTCTGTTAGTAGGTCAAAAGTTTTGAAAGAGGAATACTAATTAGAGATGATCAAAATGATTTTTTTTTTTTCAGATTAACCGGACAGGATCGGTTATTTTTCTGCATCAGTTATTTTTTTTTTTTTATTTTCAAAATCAAAAAACGAATAAAACACAAGTACGGAAATAACAATTTCAATACTTAGAAATAAGCTTTTACAGTTTAAAACATATCTAACAGATGGCAGCAAATAACAATGAATAATAGGTTCTATCCGCAATCAGAAAATCCTAACTAAAAAAAAAAATATTTCTTTATTTTTTTAATGGATCAAAATCAAATAACTTATTTCTAGTTTTGTAGTCTATAAAACTAAGAAAGAAAAGAAGCTTATTTTTTACATAAAATAAAATCCCCGAATTGAAAAACTTATGTTAAATTGTTATTAGAAAACCGTTACTGATTTATTTTAAGCTAATAATAACCCAGTTCTACTTTTTCTTTGTAAAACTAAATACATTTTCGCTAATTTTTTTTACGTTATTCATTAAGAGTTAATCCTCGCCAGACTGAAAAACTGTGCCTCAACAGAGCTTTTTCTAATTAAACCATAGTTGTTAGAAGAAAACTAGTTATTTATTCTATTAACTAACGGTAAACTGATTAAACTTACCTTTTTTTAATTTATTTATTGATACATTCATTAATTGCCAATTTTTAGCAATAAAAGCAATAATATATATATATATATATATATAGCGAGGTTGGGGGTTGGGAAGGGCGTGGTTAAGTAGAAAAACAATGACTAGTAATATAATTCAAATAAGTTTCATTCGTATCTTATACAAAAAATAAATCTTACAAATTACTTTGGCATTCTTATGTACAATGTATTTTCAAATGAATTTTATAGATACCAAAGGAAAAAACAAATCTCATTTGTTGCCAAGATATCTAAAAGATTGTTTCAGAATCTTTCATTTCTTTAAGAATCCCAGAAGCTTGATGAGAGAGATCCTTCGGGTTCTGGGATTTTTCCTTGTTGCAGACTTTTAAGTAAAAAAATTTTCGAGTCTTGTCAGAGGTCCTCCGGCGCCTTTTGGTGTGATATTACGAATCTTTGGAAAATAACTTTGGCAGAATAAATGAAACAGCTTTAGAAATTGCCTTCCATAAGATTGCTGTAATATGCTTCCAGCTACTTTCAGAAAATCGAACAGCAGTGAAGCAGTTATATCTTGCTGAGGTTCCAAATTTAAGATTCTTCACAGCCACTTCCAACACAATCCACACTGTGAGGATGTGGTTTATTGATGCCTTTAAGAACTGGAGACTGAATAATTGCAGCATATAACCGCATCATGCCAGACATGCGTTTTAAAAAGTTAAAAAGTTATCTTTTTTTTCAATGGTTCCATTCAAGTAGAGATATTCAAGTGCTTTGTAATGATCTTCTTGACTTTGACCATTCTCTTCTAGAATATAAACTGCTACTGTATAGGGACAACGTCGATGAAAGTAGGCTAGAAGAAGATATCTAAAATCAGGAAATTCTATCCACAGTCCAATGATTACCGATGCAATTGAAAATGCAGATTCTTACTTAGATGAAACCTGTTCTTCACCTTGTTGTACAAATGCCTTTGCTAATAAGTCTTTGCAGGACTGTGTAGCATGGCTGTGATCATTTGCTGAGACTCTTTTATTGCTGAGATCAACTATCTGGCAATTAAGAAGGTAATTTAAATGTTCTAATTTGTCTCTGAGATGAGATCCCGATTTGGGTGAAATGGCATTCACTGGAATATTGACAGCTTTCTGCAGAGCGAACCTATACTGTTTGAGTTTAGCATCAGATAACAATTCCTGATAAGATCTCAGAATTTTGCTTAAATGTTTCTGCAAAGATTTCATATTCTTTCAAAGCAGACACATTCAGTAAAATATATTTCAGGTGGAGTTGCAATATTACTATTTTGTATTTGTAAATTTGATAACTGCTTAGTACTGCTTTGTTCAGCAACTGCTGTATCCTTTGCTTTACTTTCATCAGGAACAGGAGACTTTAATTTAATTGGTTCTGCTGTTGATACGGTTTGGTCACCACCTTCTTCTTCTATTTCATTAGCCTTTTCTACACCCTTCTGAACTGCATTTATACATTCTTTAACATTATATACAATATGCTGAGCAATCCTAGCATTTTCATTGGTTAGATTTTTTATTTTTGCACTTTGAACATACTGATACAGTGTTAAACTGACTTCTTTCAATTTTCCTAATGCCTGCTTTGCAGAATCTGGAAGTCGATCCTTATGAATACAGCTACGAAGTGCTTCTGTAATTTTCCCAAATAATTCATTCATTTCACGTTGACATGCAAGTAAGATATCAAAGTTTTGTTGTTGTTCTATCAATGTTTTTTGAGTGGCTAATGTCATCTGTTTTTGAATAATTTCCGTTTCTTTCATTCCTGATGTTGTTAAGTTGTCAAGGATCTTATGCTGCTCTTTAAGATCCTATTGTAGCTGCTGCACTTCTTGTTTTTTAATTTCAGTTTCTCGTTCCAAAAACTTTATTTGAAATTCAACTGCTTGTTCCTGCTGTGCTTGCACCAACTAGAAATTTCTGCTTGGCCTGTTTGACTAACAGTTGGCCATTATTTTCAAACAAAACCCTTCTGTTTAAAATGACGTTCTCAACTTTTATTTTTAAGAAAATATATTTTAAATTAATAAACGGAATTCAATAAAAGTTCGATTTAAAATTTTTAAATTAGGACTGATTTTTTTGGCACAGAATAAAAAGAAAGCTAATAGAATACTGAAATTTCGATGTAAAAATTGAAAACGGAAGCATGATCTTTTGAATCGAACATGAAATCCTGTTGAGACTCTTTGAGTTCCAGTGTCTAAGTAAGAAAATAAATAAATAACTTCAAATAACCATTTTCACAATGTTTCATTTGTCAATGTAAATGTTCCAATTCACAATGCATTGAAAGCACTGTTGTTACTGTGATGTTTCACCCTTTTCATAATCTCGTCCATTACCGTGATAAATAGTAGAGTTGACAACGCACTGCCTTGTTGCACTCCTTTACTTGCCACAAACCAGTTGGAACAACCATTTCCTATCTGGACACAGCTCTGGCAGTATTTGTACAACATTTTCACTTTACCTATAAGGAACACTGGTACATTTCTCCACCTTAAACATTCCCAAAGTTTACATATCAGTATGCTGTCGTAGGTCCTTTCGAGGTCCAGGAAGATGAAGATGGCATCTCCTCCTTTTTCCCAGTGTTTCTCCATTATCATCCGAACAGCAAATAAGAGATCCGTTGTTGATCTAGTGCTTCTAAATCCATATTCTTCTTCCTCAAGCTGTGGTTCAATGATGGTTCGTAATCTTTTCTCTATCTGCATCGACTTACGTCCATGAGACAGGACTGTGATTCCTCTATAATTGCCACATATCCTCCCACTTCCCTTCTTGAAGATAGGGACTATGCTACCCTTCGTCCAGTCAGATGAGATTTTTTCCTCTTTCCACACAGCATTCATCTCTCTGAATAGCCAATGGAGTCAATGAATTCCTGCAGCTTTGATCATGTCTCAGCTCCTTCATCAATGCCAGATGATTTGCCTTTGCTCGCACAGTTCAAGGCATTCTCAATTTCAGACCAAGTCAACGGGGATTCACCCACGCCATCCGTATTTCCTGAATTTGATTCTTCCTGTGTGGTCTCTGCTGGATCTATTCCATTATACAAAGAAGAAAAATACCTTCTCATCTCTTCTCTAATTTCTTCCTCTCTCCATGTTATAGTCCCATCTTCTCTTTCCAATTTTTTTATAGGTGCATACACAGTTCATTTGTTTTTCACAATTCTACACAGAAGTTTATTTCCTTTACTGTTCTCTTCTAATTTTTCAGTAAATTTAAGCCAGCTCTTTTCTTCCTCAGATTTGATTACTCTCTTTGCTCTGAGTTTTAAGTCTCTATACTTCTGCTATAGTTCTTTCAGTTTCTCTTCATTTTTATCTGCACCTTTTAGGTTCTCTTTGCCTCTTTCTTTTCTTGCCATATTCCGGTCTTTTATGGTTTGTTGAACAGAATCATTCCACCAAGAAGTTTCCTTTTCCTTTGGTAGACAACTTGTTTTTACTGCAATGTCAACAGCTGAGCTCACAAGGGTTTCCTTGAACCGGGTCCATTCTTTTTCTCCTGTTTCTAATTCATCTGTTCGTACCTGCTCACGAATCCTTCTTTGTTATTCTTCCTTTTTCTCTGGTTCTTCCAATTTCCACTCCGTTATTTTCTGTTTTCGCCTTGTCTTCACATTTTCTACTGAGATATTCCCAAGGGTAGCAATCAGTATCCTGTTGTCACTGTCCAAGCTTTCTCCTGGTAAGCCTTTCACATCGGTGATAAATGATCCAGTCACGTTATGAGAGATAACATAATCAATCAAAGATTTCTGCTGACCATCCCAGCTGTAACTTGTTATTTTATGGCTAGGTCGTTTCTTGAAATATGTGTTCTTAATTATGAGATTGATTATTCCTTAGGCAGAAGTCCAGCAGATATTCACCTTCTCTGTTCCTGTTTCCAAAGCCATTGGGTCCAATCACCTTCTCGTACCCCGTCCTATCAATATCAATTTGCGCATTCAGATCTCCCATCACGATTACATTATTCTCTTCAATATGTTCTTCCAGTTCTTCCAGAAAGGTATCTTTCTCTTGTTGGGTGCAGCCAGATTGGGGAGCATATACTTGGATTATGGTTAGAACCTCTTTTCCAACTCAGCTTAGTTATTCTGTTAGTTATGTACTCTACATCTGACACTGTATCAATGTTCTTACTGATGACAAATGCTACACCATAACGGGGTTCCTGGTCGTGCCCATGCCAATAGATTTTATAATCCTTCCTGAGTGAATTTAAATCTTTCCTTTTCCACTTCGTCTCGCTCAAATCTAGGATATCAAAGTTTCTCCTTTCCAAGAGATCCTCTAGTTTCTTCACACTTTCCTGTCAATGTTATAATGTTTAGTGTCCCAATTCTTGTCTTATTCTTTCTCATGTTGGTTTTTCTCGTTACACATCTTCGCTGATTTTCATCGGGCTGTAAGTCGTCATTCGCAGCAGAAGTATGTAAGGATGTTGTCATATTCGGGAATTGAGTTTCATTACATCCGAGGCTCTTTTTGTTTTTGAAAGCAAATATCATTTCTCTCCTGCTGGCTTGCTGGGCCTAACACAAGGGAGGATTTTCTGTCGGGACAATCTCCCTTAGCCTTTAACAGTCCCTTGCCACATCTACAAGGCAGTATCTTTCTGGTGAATTTATGTGGCATTTCCTCCTTAAAGGAACCCCCTAAGGAGAACTCCTCCGCTCGAAACCGTTGGTTCTGCCTTAGTTTGCCAGTTTTGGCCTGATCCTCGGCCAAGTTTTGAACTATATATTGAATTTCCAAGTGATAAGCAATATGTAAGGCATTAGCAGCTACTAAATTTTAAATTAGATTTTTTTTTTTTTTATTTTCATTTCATTTCCTCAATATTTCACTTAAGTGTACCATTTTTACTTTTTATTTAATCTGAGGATAAAAATGACTTAAATTCAATATTTTTAAAATTTTGCTTTAATAATTTTTTCCAAATTCCTATTACTGTTATTGCCTGAAGATTCAGTTGCATTATGTTTTGCTTTAATATTTCCTTATTTTTTAAATTTACATATGAATAATGAATTCTTTGTACTTGATAAAATGCTGATTATTTAATAATTTCAGATGTAGATGTTACATTCATGCATTAAACTAGTTTTATGTTTAAATAAATTTAGTATTTTCTGGTATTCTATTTAAGTAATGCTATTGTACATTTACACTTATTTATTCATCTAAAATCACGTTATAAAAAATAACAACATACTTTAAACTAAGAATATGTTTAAAATTAATTTCGAATATAATTTGTTTATTTAACAGATTTTATATTGGAGTGTTTTGTTATCACATTTGGAGGCCTGAAGACAGGTAACTGCTGCTAACTGAAATCGATCGTGTATTTTAATCTATTTGGTTAGTAAATTTTTTAATGCTAATTTGTGCAAGTTCAAATTTTTAATTTATCTTAAGAATATATTTCTTCGTCTCAATTTTGTAAAATTAATTTATTAAAACCTTGAAAATTCTGTCGTGTTCTACTATAGAAATCGGAAGAAATGATTGAAATAGGTAAATGAAGAAGAAACTTCGTTGTGATCCCGAAGAAGAAACAAAAATATTTTTCCAACTATATTCTATGCTCTTAAATTCGTATGAAGTTTTGTGTGGAATCGGAATGTCTTAGAAGAAATTGTAAAAGATGATCTTTGGATTGATTTCTACTGCCGCTGCCGCTGGTATGTGGAATCAAATTCCCGTGTGTTCTTGATCTTGTAGAAATGATTGAAATAGGCTTTCCCGCAAAGAAAAAGAATGTGTTTTTGATACAGCAGGAACTGAAATTTGGTTGATATTGACTCTTCGAATATGTTTACAAAATCTAGTAACTATCCATTTCTTGTGTTTTATATTTAAAATACTATGTAAGATATTTTAAAGAATAAAACTTTTCTTTGAAATACCGTCAACAGTTGCAATTTATTTCTAAAAAGTCATTAAACAATGATTTTTATACATAGTTTTAAGATTTTTACATTTTTAGTAAAGATTGAGTGAAAACATGGTTCCGCGACATCTAGCGGGACATTAGGAACCTATTAGGAACCTATCAAAGAATCTATTTGATAACAGTTTTCTTTTAGTGTTAACAGTACTTCTAAATTAGCCGAAATGAATTGATTTGGTATGTTAGGGAGTTAATTCATTACTGATATTCTAAATGCAGTCGAATCCCGCTTTTACACTTTTCAAGAGACCCTCACAAAATGGTGTAAATTGAGGGAAATGGTTTCCTCATACCAAGAGCATTATGAATAAAATGTTCAATGCATTAAAATGATTTGTAATCAATGCTTGGAACTTTCATAAAACACAGACTACATTAAATATTATAATTAGCCTATTAAATATTTAAATTAGAAAAGGAAAATTATCATACACATGATTGTAATCACTTTAAATCTCAAAATATAGGCCTACACACACATTTCAAATGAAAACAAGACGAGGCAACACGAATACCAAATAACGAGGTAACAAGAATGAAGCCGAAACCGTGTCGAGACAATCGATATATCAATGATGCGATGGTCTAGCAAGTTGCAATCACAAAACAGTGTAATAAGTGAAAGTTAGAGGAGAAGGGACTATTTGGCCGGAAAAGGTGCGCATTAGTTTCGAGTAAATACCGTATGTTGTCCTGTTGCCACTGAATCGGCATAAATTGACCGTATTTTTGCCGAAATTTACGTTGTTAGTCGCCATTTATAATCAATTTCTCGCATGGATTCCATTTTTTTTTTACTCCGTTTGGCGATAACAAGGCAAATTTGATATTTGCATGAAGATTAATATCACGATAGCCTTAATACAGGGAAAAAAATACATTATAATAATAGGAAAATTGAAGGAACCGAGAAAAAATGTAAATGACGGGAAAACGTGATTTGCGGGATTGTAAAAGCTTGGTTCGACTGTATATAAATGATTCGAGCAATTAAGAAATAAATAAAAATCTTTAAATGAATATTTGCAATAGAAACACATAAAATAGAAACACTTGATACAAAATAAAATTTGCAGAAAATTTCGTCATAAATTTGTAAAAACATATTCCTATGAATTATTATAAATATTAAACATTCCAGGGCTGGCCAAACCGATGCTCGCGAGCTATATAACATCAGTATTTTTAATTCATAAAAATGCATTGAAATTCGTTAGATTCAACGCACGCTGTCTGTTTTTTAAAAAGCTGATGAAATTGATCAGCGTCGTAAATGAAAGTGATTTATCGATATATTATTCATCATAAGTAACTAATGTAGAAGGTTTCCTCTTATATCTGATTCTTTCTAATTTACGTTTAAGAATCTTCCGAATTTGGAAACTTTAAATTTAAAAATAAATAAAGACTTTGAATAAGTTTACATCAGGAGTCAATAGATGGCGTTACTTAACTTTCCTTTTAAAAGGTATAGGAAAGTACTAGGTTTCTTGGTTAGCAACATATCATTAGCGCCATCTGATGCTTGAGAAGTAAAACGACTTAGTTTCGATCATTTTTGACCCCAAAAAATTGGTCCTTCCAGCTCGATTCCACATCTAAGATTTATTTCATTTTATAAACACAATCTAATGATTCATTCTGCAAAGTTTAATTAAAATCTGAATTTGTAAGGTTCGAGAGGTTTCCTTGTGAGCTCTTTTTTGAATCATAATTAATGTAATATGTAAAAAAAAAAAAAACGTTTTCAAACTTTTATAACTATTAACCAGATTTAAATTCAAGAGTCCACTGGATTCAAAGATAAGTTAAATACTCAGCAACTTTTCTTACATGTTTCCGTAGTTCATTACCGTATGAATAAGATTATTATAGTTAAAGCAAAAGTCAGTAAAGATCAGTAAAGTCACTGGTATATGTGTGTGTATATATTCGTTTGAAATGTTTAGCGTACTTCCCAACATGCTACAAGCTTAAAATTTGGCAAGTGGATAGATTCCATCCTGTAGACAATATTCTATGTAAAAAAACAAACTTTTTTTATTTGTGATGGGGGGGGGGGGGAACTGTGTGTGGCAGAAACCCGCAATACACCTGAGCTAAGCGGGAAGGTATCATGTGATAGGGGTGTGGAGAAGGCCACAAAGGGTTAGGAAATCGTATATTCTCTAATCTCGATTATAATTTTCTAAATAAATAAAGCGTTTATTTACATATGCAAGGATTCTGGAGCGAAGTATTTGGCTAGTATAAAATAAAGAAAAGAGAGATCGACATCCTGTTTTTTGAAAATATTTATTTATTTACTTAATTGTAACATGAACTATTCACTTTTTGCAGTGTTGAAATATTTATATTTATTTAATATAGATGGTTACTACATTTGCTTAACTTCAAAAGGTTACTTTACGTCACAAAAACAACAACTCAGTTGATTTGAAATGAATAATGAAAAGAATTTCTCAAATTGTAATTAAGCATATAATCAATTTTATTTAATTCGAAAGCATTAAAGGATTAAAGAATAAAATAACGCTGTGACCAATACTTGCACAGATTTAAAAAAAAAAAAAAAATAACCTATATTCACAATAAATTGCTACTTGTGGCGGAAGTTCATAAGCAACTTCCTTCTTCCTTAAAAAAAGAAATAACAGTTTTTATGCAGTTCATGCAGCCTCAGTCAAATGTACGTGAGACCGGGTCATCAAACTACATGATGAGGCTGCATGAACTGCGTAAAAACAGTTAATTCTTTTCTTAAGCCTGAAGAAGAAAGTTGCTTATGATCTTTCGCCACATTTACCTTATTATTGTGAATATATTTGTTTTTTTAAAAACTGTGGAAGTATTGGTTTAAATAGTTATGTCCAAAGAAATAATCATCATATATTATTAATTAGAGTTAATGGAGAGTGAATAAATGTTTATTTACTATAGAAAATACACAGTTACAGTAAAGAGATGAAAACATATTTAAAAATAAATTACAACAGACCTTTGAAGATTATCAATTAATGAATGACATCTTTTATTAATATGAATTCCAAATCAAACTCAACATTAAAACAATTTCGTTTTATTTAAGTTTCAGCTATGAATCAGTTTTGGAAATTGTTTTGAATAACTTCACAAAATAACGAAAAAAAAACGGAATTATTTTTGATTAATGAAATGAAAAAGGTTAATAAAATTTTTGAAATTAGTTTTCAAATAACAAATAATTACAGATAACGTAACTAAAATTAAAAATTAATTTCGTTTATTCTTTCAAAGATGATTTATTGTTTCTATTTAATGGCGGCGATTTAAAGACAAATAAGCTTAAACCTCTCTGTGAATTTAGACTGTCCATTTTTATCTCCTTTTGGAAATTGTGTCTGTGTGTATGGAAGGGTGGGAGGGCTGATAAGAAATGATGCAGGAAAAATAAAAAGACAATTTCAATAAATTACTTAAGCAACATTAATTGAATGAAAATAATAATAATAATAATAATGTATTAGAGTCATCCTCACATAAGCTGTACTGGGATCGTCCCATTCACACAGACAAAACCATACATCACAACAGACCTGACATCACACTTGTTGATAAGGTCAACAAACAGACCTATCTCATTGATATTACAGTGCCTATCAGCAAGAACATGCAGAAAAGATCAGTAAAGACACCGATCTAGCACACGAGCTCCAGAAGCAGTGGTGGCAGGACCGAGTACGTGTTGTACCCATCGTCTTGTCCGCCACTGGTCTGGTACCTAACACTTTGCACCATAGCCTCAGCACACTAGGACTTCATATAAAACACCTACGCACAACTCCAGAAGGCTGTGGTACTCAACACAACACGCATAGTTAGGAAATTTATGGACACAAGCACCCATCCCTAACTATTCTTCCAATTTTTTTTTTTTTTTTTTTTTTTTTTTAACACTTGGCAATATGTGCTTTGGTCCTTGACCCGCCATATTGTCTTAGCTGGGGAAACCCATGGTTTGAAACTTTTTCGAGATAATAATAATAATAATAATAATTAATTAATTAACAAATATTTATGTAATTTATATAATAATCATTTCTGTTCTGCTTGCCCCTCACAATGATGACAATGTGCACAAGTGTCTGAAATTTTAAAATAGATAAATATTCTGTAAACGTGAAGCTTATTTATGTTTTTTTAGTAATAACAACAATAAACAAATAAATATATTTTCTAATTTACAAACACTACATATGTATAAAACAAATATTGTAACATCACTATATCATTTATATTTTTGTATATTAAGTGAATTATTTATAATACGTGTTATTTCATTTTTTTATGTTAGAATGAAATAATTAAACAAGAAAACAGAACACAAATATTAGATTTTAGCATAAAAAAAATTAAGAAAAGTTTTTTTTTTCGTTTACCAACAATGCTATTAACATTACAATACATAATTAATATAGATTAATTAAATTTATTTATATCAAATCAATCACATCAGTGTTTCAACATAGTAACTGCTACTTATACAATTCTTTATCAAATTTATAAGATAGATTTCTAAAAAAGTACTTGAAAACGGTACGTGACGAAGGTGCTACCATTATGACTTATAAATCTACAGGAACCATTATAGTAAGAGCAATTAAAATAAGCAATCTTATATGGGTATATGCATACAGAGAATGTCAGACTGACACTACAAAAGAAATTAACAAACAGATGACTAAGCATTGACATAAGTTCAGACATTAAATTAAAGAGGCCCTGCAGAAACCTACAAGTGAAAAATTGTATATTTAAACCTCAGGATACGAAAGAATAGAGGAAACTTATTGCAGAGATCAAGACTCATAATGGATTACAGAGCCAATGTTGATTGATTGAATGAAAATGAAGCGATTTATTTTAATAATTTAATGAGATTTAAAGCATATTACTATTATAATATATGACGTGAGTTGTAAATGTTAATTATTTTACATTTATTATTTTAAACAATGTTTAACACCTATCAATTATTTACACTTTATAACTAAATCGGAAAATTCTCTTAATCACTGTCAATAACATTCTCGGTGTGTCAGCAGTGTATATACTGTAAGTCTTAAACAACATACATATTTTGCAGAAGTCAAATGAATTATCTTTGCTTCCACTTTTATATTTATTTAAATATATGTAAAATTTAAATAGTTGGTATGTTGTGTTAGATTATCTTTATTTATCTTTATTATCATTTTTATTTATCATATTGTCATCATTTTATATCATTTTATTCCTCTGCATTTCGTTATCGATATTGGAGTTAGATTTTTTTTTTTTTATAATTTCAAAATCCCACCTCCGATATTATTCGTAGTATTCTGATAGCATCTTCTTTATTTTCTTTCTGTTTGGGCAAGAGGCTTCATTTTATTTTGTATAATAGGGAGGCTTCTTTATAATAATCCACCGTTGATTATTCTGTAGGTTGCAGCGCTTTCTGTTCAAAATGATTCAGTGTCGTTTGTTTTGGACCATACTGTATTATGATAGCCTCTTTTTTATTTTTATTTTTTATTTTGCTAAGAGGCTTCTTTAATTTTTTATGGTGGATTTTGTCCAAGTTGATGCAGAACAAAATGGAAATATGAATGTATTATCAGTTGCAAATATGATTTAATGAAAATATTTTACGGCCTTCACACATCAAAATTAAAAATAAAATTTATGTCCAATCAAATTACAGGAGTACTTTCGAAATGGTCAACATTTCTTTGTCAAGTGATCAAATTACAACAAGCTTCAGGATATATGGTCTAAAATTCAGTAGAACATGTGACATCAGACGGTGTCATTAAAAGTTAGGGAACAAGACAAAAGCTTCATTCGGACATGACAAGGGGGAAATATATAGCGGGTGTTGCAAAATTCATGTCTTTGCTGCACAGGAGCAGGTCCATCAGACAAATGTCATGAAAGCTCGAATTTAAGGAACAACTGAAAATAGTCTTTGTCGACTTTCTAATAACCGTGAGGAGACAGTTAATCGCTTAATTTGTAAATGCTCAGTCATTCCCCGTACAGAATACAAAAAGCGGCATGATGATGTGGCCCGCAAGATCCACTGGGCACTCTGCAAGAAATACGACTTCCCAATCTTAGATAAACCTTGGCAACGTTGTGTAGACAAAGTCCTGGATAATGGTCAGACAAAAATTTTATGGGACTTCAGAATACAAACTGACCAACTTATTGCTGCCAACACACCTGATATAACTGTGATCAAACATCAACAAGCAACTTTAATCAAGAAATCGACATAGCCATCCCTGGAGACTGCAGAATAGAGTATAAAGAAAAAGAAAAGATTGAAAAATACGGAGCTCTGGCATTGGAAACTACCCGAATTTGGAAAAAAAGCTAAAGTAGTGCCTCGGTGCACTTGGAACTATTACATCAAAGTTTATGGACTACTACACCCGACTAGAAACTACAGCAAAAACACCAGCTGAGTTACAAAAAATTGCAGTCACTAGGACTGCAGCAATAATTCGTCGATACTTAAGCAATATCTAGGCCTCTGGTTGAACGTTAAAATTACATATAATAAAAGACAGCTTATACTATTAATTTCGACAGCATGCCGGTTGTCTTTGTCAAGTGATTATACATATACTAATTTCTCCAATTTATACACAAAATATAACAAGAACTACATCCAAATATGGGAAAAAAATTGACGCACCGCAGCTCGTTGATATCCAATCAAACGATTCGACCAATCGTATTTATTGGTGTCGTCATAATGAACGTCTTGTTGGCAGAGGCGTGGTTACAGGTGAGGGCAACATCCGGAGTAAACATCCGTTCTTTCAGATAAGCACACGACACAGGGAGTAAGATGAAGATGTTGCAAGGTCTAAAATAATTTATAAATGACTACAAGCAGCCAAAAACATTTTTTAAGGAACCCAAAGCAGGATAAATATATTATAATGGAACATACAAAATTATTTAGTACAAACTAAGAAAACACAAACAAAAAACAGAGTACATATAAATAAGTAAAAAATAAGGAAATAATAAAAATAATACAAATAATTTTGAATTAGATCAAGTTTTAGAAAGTTGATAATCCATTATGTTTTTAATAAAAACACCATCTTTGTAGCAATGACGATTAGTCAAAATATTAGATGATTCAATACATTTTCTAATGAAGTGATTGCTGGCATGTCCAAAAAAGATAGGATTTTCAAAATCGAATTTGTGCTTAGTATCAGTTGTATGAGAAATTTAACGTAATTTTACGTATCTGTGAGTTTTATTATATATAAAAACAAAGTAAAGGACGAACACTTATGAAATCAATATTGTGGAATAGTAAAATCAGATAAATTGTCTTTATAACATCTATAACAGTGACAATGAGTAGATTTCTTTTGAAGTTATTTAATTCCCAACATATGATTTGATGTTTATATTAATTAAAAGAATGCTTAGTATTATTAACATGGCCCACAGTAAGGTAATTAAAATCTCTGCATCTTACCACATTACAGTGCTGTACTACGCGTTTCATCAATGCCTGGCGAATATCTCACCAATATATCTACATCGATCTTCATTGCATGAGATTGCATAAAGCACACTCCTCGAATTGGCATCAGCTACTTGTGTTTTATTTTTTTAAAAAAATATGGTCTATGGTTGGTGTGATTGGAGACGTAAGGGATTTGTTAAGATTACTGAATGCTCTTAATAGCTGGAAATATAAATAGATCGTAAGGAATAGACACATAAAATTTAATACTATTTATCTTACTATTAGATGGATTATATTAATATCAATATATACATGCGAGGATACTGGTTATATGGCGTGCAATGAATGTCATAGGATAATCGATAGATAATAATAATATGGATTTAATTTTCTCAATTTCTTTTAAAAATAAATTTTCTGAACTAGAAATAACAAAAGCTCTATTGATCGCCATGCTGACGACTTTTCTCTATTTTAAGCATGGGGCATATTGAATTAAAATTTAAAGTATAATTACAAATATGTTTTCTAATTTGCAAATCATATTTGTTGCTGTTTACTTAAATTTGAAAATGAATAGCAATTTTATTGTTACTCTGTTTTATGTAATATTTTCACTTTGACAGATAAAACCGAAACATCTTAATTATTGACAGATATTTATTAATTTTTAATTTTGAATTCGTTTTGAATTTGTTTTTGACTTAGTCATTGTCAGGATTTGAATGAATGTTTCTTAAGAAATGGTTTAATAAATGAAAAAGAATTTTTTCCCGTAATTTATGCATAGGATAAAAAAAAAAAATTTTGTTATTCATTTAAGTTTTTTAAATAATTTCAAACAAATAATCAGGAACCCTTCGAAAATTTCAAAAATTGTTAAAATAGAAAATCCCAGATAGAGCCCAAGACTTCCACTGATTTTAGCAAACACCGAATATACTGTGTCTTGAAAATACTCTTTACTAATTCTTATGTAATTATTAGGAAACTGTAAGGCTAAACCTATCATCTTCAATGTTGCCACCCTAAAATTATCTACATTCACAATGTAGAAATATTCTTCACATTTTGGAGGACATTTGCACCATTTATCACCAATGCTATCAGCCAATGATAAAGCAAATTCCATTGTCTTATTTAGATCTTCTGGATTTTGACATAAGGGTAACGAGTTGTTTCTTATAAATGGTAATCTATAAATATAATAAAATAATTCTTAGTGATGTTGAATAAATAATTAAAAAATAAAATCAAAGAATGGTTTCATATAAAAAGGAATAAAATAATGAAGTTAATAAAAAAATTAATCTTTGAAATAATTCCATATTTTATTATAGTTAATAATACAGAAATAAAACGTGTTAAAAAGAAAATAAAAGAAATTAACTGCATCTATTAGGATTACCTTCGTTACTAATATTTTTAATAGTCAAAAGTATTGAAAGTTTTTAACCATTCTCTTCGTGAATCATTAGTGAAAGCTTCATTCCGTTACTTGGTCTGAAGTCATCAATTGCAGAGATGCATAAATTGATACAAGATGTAGCGAATACTGTCACTTATGTTTAAAACCGACTGATTACTAATTTTCTTTAATAAGCATAGAGTAACTGGGAAGAAAATTTAGAAACCGATATTTTTGTTAAACACCTTGAAGTGGTTTTGGAGATCCTTAACATAACGTCACCATTCGATGATGATGTAGATTATGTTTATTAAGATTATACAAACAAATATTAAATTATTATCATCTAGTGGACATTTCTGATAACTTTTCTTGAGGTTTTTGGATATTTTCCAAAGGAAAATAAAACTAGTCTGTTCTCCCCTACCTAAACAGATGACCCACATTTTGACGATTATATATATTCCAATTTTACGGACTCGGCTGGTATTGTATTTCAGTTAAATCGGAGCAACCGTTCCAAAATGGCGGCCGATAGAAATTTCAACTTTTTGACTTTTTTTCTATCTTCAAGTCCCTATCCTGACATTGTTTTTACAGCTTTTGCCATAAACTTTGTACAGCTTTTAGGGCATTGGTGTAACTACAAATGAGTAACAACAAAGTCGACATCTGTTCACGGGTCTTAAGGGGGAGTAGCTTAGAAGTGGGACATGACCAAAAAGTTGTGATTTTGATAACTTCCGTAAAACTAAGCTTGACTTCGGATGCTAATGAATATCAAACTTTATTATTTATTATAAAATATTATTAATAAATATTACTCATAAATCTCAAAGTGGTTGACCTTTGGCAAATGCATTTACCGCGGTAGATGCGCGACAGAGATATTTTAAATTAATATTCTTGTCTATTACGTGAAAATTAAGAAACAAAATAATCGCAACTTAGGACATACTGTATTTTAATAATGCATTAGGCTAATTGGAAAGTAGATTTATTTATTTAGTATTTCATCTATTTTCACTTTGTTTCAAAGTAACCATATTGGTTCGAGGACTTAAATCGGCAAAATAACTATGCATTAATCGAGACAAGCAAAGTGAAGTTCGGAGGATATATGAATTTCATGGTTTCGTCTGCAGTTTTCGGAGAAAAGAATCCATTGGGGCGATACTGGATAATCGAGCAGCATGTAATGTGGGGAAAAGGATGGTAATCATCGGTAATCGGATTTGTGGATACGTTCATGTCTCTCCCAGACAACTCAGATTGAAGTGAGGGATCATTCTATTACCAGCGATATATTTCCTGTGGATTTTCGGGGCAAGTTTAAAGTAAACAGATTTATATGATTCTCAAGGCTAGCGATATTGGAACGGATGAGTTCCAAAGATTAGCTAGCATTTTCGGAGCGAACGAGTTCCGAACATCAGTTAGGATTAACTGAACGGATGAGTTCCTTATAGCAGTTAACGACTAATTTAGTGAAACGGATGAGTTCCGAAGATCAGGATTAATTAACTAAGGATTAATTGGGACGGACGATTTCCAAGTTTTAGTCAGATCTAACAGAACGGACAGTTCTAAATACAATTTTTATCATTGAATTAGAGGGAACGGAAGTGTTCCGAAGGTTAGAATACTGGAACGGACGAGCTCCAAATAATAGTGTTGAAGTAATTTGATAAGAACGGATGAGTTTCAAAATAGTGGAATTACCTTAGTTAGAACAGACGAGTTCCAAAGATTGGGATTAGTTAATTCAAGAACAGACGAACATTCGAACAGGCAATTTCCAATATAGCAGTAGGTGATATAAAGACTTTGCAGTGAGAAGTGATTTATATCAAGAGCTGACGAACTCATCAACCTATCGTTCGAATAAAGTAGTTAGTGATATGTAGACTTTGCTGGATTTATATTATGAGCGGACGAGCTTTAATATCAATGGTGTTTATTATCAGAAGATATTTAATTGAAATAATTAATGAGATGGATTTTTCCCAAAGGTATGTGTAATTTTATTTATTTGATTGAAAAGATGAAGGAGATGTATATTTAACAAAGTTCATAAATTCGATTTCATTTTGAATTTGTATATGAAGAATGATATTTATTTAAAGAAGAAATAAGTGATCGAATAGAAGTATTCAAACTAAACTAACAAGAGGACTGTCAGATAGTCGGGTCTGAATTTTGTTCAAACTTGGAATACGTGAAGGTCATCCATCGTATATCAAGGGATCCGTTAGGCGCGAAATTCAGGTATTTTCGATAAAATCGACTTTGAAAAAGTGGAAGCGGCTTATATTGATTGAACTTTGACTAAGTGACAGACAATCGCGAGGCTCTCTGGGTTACCGCGCGAGTCTAGTAACTGCGGGGTCGCTGGTTCGCTGCATGCTGAAGGTGTTTTTTTTTTCATTTAAGTTAAGAATATTTGTAAGGAATCACAATTTGGGTTCAAAAAATGAAGAGTCGGGTAAGAAATAAAACAGTTTTTTATTTATAGAGATCGGAGAAAATGAAATGCTAAAGAAATGTCAAACAAGAATGATAAATTATTTTTACTCTAACATACGCTGCAAAAACTAGATGTCGCATAATTTCTGGTTTCCCGTGCTTTCACGACGAGTTCGATTGTATTGTTGGGTTTGTTTTCTAGATATGATGCTTGTGCACAAGGAATAGTTTTAAC